>JAHQZX020000005.1:240459-375155 GCA_019804575.2 Pseudotulostoma volvatum | reverse complement strand
GCATTTGTTGTGAAAGGGCATTTCCATGGTGTTTTCGTGGGCTCTTCAGCGGCACACTTTATGCAATAGTGGTTCTTATACTTTTTTCCCTTGCCGTCCATGTAAAAGGCTTCCTCATCGCCTTGTGCATCTCGAAAGAAAGCCCAGATTGGCTTTGCCCCAGGAGTAGCCTGACATGATACTTGGGAAACCTGGCTCAGAGTGCTAGGAGAGGGGGAAGGTCAGAAATAGCCAGCATGTTCTTATTGGACCTTTTTTTTTTTTTGAAAGAATTATAAACAAATAACTAAACAGAAGTTCGATGACTAATCTATATGGGTTCCACTTGACTCGATTCCTTCTGTATTTTTTCCCGGGTGTGATTCCCCCGACGCGATCCTTCAATCTTTCTTCTATCATAGTGAACCTTCTGAATACACTGGAAACTACAGGCAACGAATCTGTCTGAGCATTCTGAGTACTGCAGACCCACGAAGCCGAAGTGTCCGCTATCCTATCCCGCCACTCGTCAGAGGTTCCGCCCCGAAACATTGTCGCGAGCCTTCTTGAGCGGAATACAGATACCTGAGTTACAAGCCGCGAGATATACAATGTGATAGCGGGGGCAAAGGGGGAGAGATTCGGTGACCTCCCCCCAATCGAAGCGCTTGTCCTGGAACTCAATGAATCCCGAATATGAATATAGGACCAACATCGATAGCCATGTTAACTACTATTCTCTGCCCCACACGACAAGATCGATCTCGCACAGCAGTTCCCCGATGTCATTTTCATCGACACAACGTATCGAACAAACCAGTATAACATGGCGCTCATCCACTTTATGAGAGTCACGAAATTCTCGGCATTGCTATGTGTTTCGTCGCTAGCGAGGATAAAGCCATATATAGCCGTGCGATCCAGGCATTCAAGAATTCCATCATGGACGAAGCGAATATCAAAGTCTTCCTCACCGATGACGATATTGATACAGCCAGTAAGTTCCATCTCATTAGGACCACACAGCTAGCTTAGCATTTCACCTTTCCCATCTGTCCTTTCCTTTGCTCATGTCCTTCCTTTGTCTGTGCTATATCAGTAACATCAGCTTCCTGGATGTTATCTTAAGGCACAACACATGCAGCACACATTCTCACCTTCCCCTCCTCATCACCATTGTCATCCCTTGTTGTCTATACTATCATGGCATCAATGTTCTTATGCCAAATAGATCTCCGGTTCTTTTCGGTTGCTCATCTTGCGGCACTATGCAGCACACATTCTCTTCGCCTGGAATTTCGTTTTCCACTGCCAGCATATTTTCTTTGCTCCTGCTCCCTTCCTGATGTCTGCGCCATCACTGGCGCCGGCTTCCTCGATGCCATACTCGAACAATTCAATAGCGTCAAGTGGGAGCCCAAAGATACAGTCAGCACGTATATGGATCGCCTTCGAGACCTTTATTTAGCCCTCGAAAACACAGCTCACCAACTAATGCTACCCATGTCCTGACAAGCCATCTCCCTAACTGCTACAGAGCTGAGGATATGTGGCTAACCAACAGAAACTGGGCCACTTTACAAGAGATTGCGGATTGGGACATCGGCAACTTGGCTATGGTGTCGCGCGCAGAGATAAGAGTGGTCGAGCATGTCTAACTGCACAACAGACCACGTTATCACTTGCATCAGCGATACCTACTACTCAGAGCCTCCCACATCATACAGCGCAGGCCAACATTGCCTCCACAAATCTCCCTTAATATCAGACTCCTTAATACCCCGAACCATCTGACTCCGCGCACCTCCTGAGCGCGACCTTCATACGTCAACAGTAGCACCCGGCACACCGAGTTAGATCCTTGACTCGGGCGCTACGCATCACTTCATGAATGACTTGTCGGACCTCAAAGAGTATAAACGATTGGGCGAGCCTAAGGAAATCTACCTAAGTGATAAGTTCCGTCATCCTTGCCGAGGGCCAAGGCATGCAGATTATACAGGTTGGTCCTTTCATTATAGTTCTCCCTTTCTAGTTTGTCCCAGATCTTGCTGAAAACCTCACCTTAGGATCTCCTCGATCAAGCAGGCTATTCGCTCCTCACTGAACTTGGTATTTTCTATATCCGTCACAACATAGGCTTGTCTCACCAGCTCAGCGTCAATCTTCAATTTGAGAGGTTATAGAAGATCGATGCTGAGCTGGTGAGACAAGCCTATGGGCGGGTGTCTGTTATAGCCAAAAGGCTAGATATAGACAATAAATTTGTACCTAAGACGCATGGGACCCATTATTCGATGTGGCTCAAATCTTAATTTGGGTTGTTAATAAGGTTCAATTCTTATTCAGGTCACGTTCTGGTGAGTATACACTACATCATTTAGCAGCTTTGCTTGAGCCCTCCTAAAACAGTAATCACCGAGAGCAATACAGTTTCTTCAAAACAGGTGGCTAAGCATGTATATACATATTATCCCCATTAGACCGTCGAATGAAAAACGGCTGGAAAGTGTCAGAGTGAACAAAGGGGCTCTCCATCTCGGATCTCTTTGTCATGATAAACACTAGGCCCATAATTAGCGGCACTTTAGGTCCTTAAGATACCATTTGACGCAGTGACTTCACGAGGCACCGGGTGGTGGCTCACTAGACTTAAAATTGACTGATGATGTCTGAGTATCCGAAAGCTGGGCGGAAAGCTTTCTCTTTCCCAGCTTCTTCCGTGACATCCCATGCGGTCTCTAATTGAGCCTGCTGATCCTTGTCCAATAATCCTACCGATAGCTCACGATTCTCATCTAACTCCAAGCCAATAATACCTGTTGCGAGTAGCACAATGCTATTATTTTCTCGAGGCTGTCGTGTTCTATATTTTTTGCCGGTTGGTATGATCTCCATGCTATGCTCCTTACACCAAAGTGACATCATTATAAAGATGTATGGAACATTCAGTTCGTCATTTGGCAAAACGCCGAATGAAAGCAGCAAGTCCTTCTACCATTTCCACTATACATGCCCGCTTATTGGATGGTAGATGCTGTGAGCGAAGCACAACAGAATCTCACCATGAAACATGCCACGATCCAGGCCTTTCTAGGTCACTACTTGCCGCAAAATATCGACACTGATATGCAGAATATCATAAGCGGCCGTCAACCCAACGACCCATTGATGCATGCACTCCAGCAGATCAGTCGGTGGATCAATGAAAAGCGCCCGCAACACGTCAGCCTGCAAGAGAGAGCTTTACCGTATCTGCACCCGAGTATCTGCAGGCTATACGGTGATGGGATGACCAGGCTAAAACATACCGATGGGGTCCTTGTCCGCAGAGCCATTTCCGACTAGATCAGTAGGATAAGGATGTGAACAACACGCTCAACCACATCTTGTTGGCCCTGAAAAAGGAAATACATAAAGCCTCTGATCGGAAGCAGGTGGTCACTAACATTGAGCGTCAGCTGCCGGGGACCATGATTCCTGACCAAGAGGCTAAGGAAGTTCTCCAGACTGTTAAAATGCCACAAACAAATCAACCTTCTGGAGAATCTCTTCACATGGCCTACGACTTGCTCTCTAGAAGACGAGTCGAAGACGGTATGTGGCCACCAAGGCAGTTACCGAATATTGTTCGAATGATGCATTTGATGAACGCCGCAGACATGCCAATAATAAGCCTCGGAGATGCTCCCAGTGCTTCGGAAACCGCTCACTACCGGAGTATCGTCGTGATCAGAAATGATCGATGTCAAATCAACGTTGAGGCATTTTCGAGTCAAACACCTTAATAATCGGCAGTGTAGTTACTACAGTGGGGATAGATCTCCATGGGATGCACCTTCGAAACTACGCTTTCGCAGTTCACATGAATTCATTTGTGTCCTCGAGATGTCTTCACATATGTTACGGGATAAGCCTCCTTTGATTAACTTACTACTAAGCTAATGTACAAAAAGGAATCATTAAGGAAGGAAAGAAAGAAAAGGATGAGAGAGCGGAGCGGAAGGGCCTTCTTATTCATTGAGGATCTCAGATCCCAAGTGCTGTAGGGAATTTCTAGGAACAAGAACAAAAGTGCCAAACCGTTAAAGGAAGTCCCCTTTCTTATAGGAATAGTTAAGGTAAGCTCCTCCCTTTATGGGAACAGCTAAGGGAAGCCCCTTCACGGATAGCTCCGCCTCGCGTAGTAGGCGAAGAACTTAATCGAGGGCCTACGGGCTTCAGCCCGCTACAACATACCTACCAACATACAGATTGTTTATAAGAAAAGAGGGCATGGACTCGTCACCTGTTTAAGAAAGCATGGGCGAGCTAAATCGGTATTAATCGATCATCGTTGCGTAGGACGTCATACTTTACGATCCCAAAAGGACATCTGTGACAACATTCGTTCAACGCATCAAACAGACTCGAAGCCAATATGGGAAGAGGGCCGTCCTAGAATCCTATCCTTTTTGTGTTTAAAAGGCAAAGCGATCTATCGTATGACAGAGCTTAGGTCTTTCGTTTGGGGAACGTCCGCGCACACTCAGCTCTTTTCTTGTTCGTTCTTTATCTCCATCATGATCCTAAACCATCGACCTCTAGAGGTATAAAGGACAAAGGCTGAACGTGGGATTAATCCAAAAGGGAGCGCAAAAGAACCCTTTAAAAGGCCTTTTAAAGGGTCTTCAATTATTTATTAAAGAAGGCTTAGGAATTCTACTGTACATGTAACCGACACTGTAATACTCTCTTGTAGGTTAGTATTTTACTCATGTATCCTCCGCCAAAAGCAAGGAATTATAAATCCTAATCGTCGCGGCTGTGATGGGGAACGCTTATTTTCAACGATAAGAGTGTTCGGGAGAGAGAAATCACAACAAAGCAATCAAGCGTTGAAGGGGCGCAACAGGGAGAAGTAACAAAGGAGGACATTGCCGACTCGATCGATCCCTTGCGTCGTGTGTGACGGGCATAATAATCATTCTCTTGTTAAAATGCCAGAAGGAAGCTCGATATACATACTGTTCAGCACTCAATTCTGGTTCCTCAGGCTCCCAATAACTAATGATTTATTAATGGTATTTCAGTAAAGTCAGACAACGCTTAGCCACACGCCGCCAGTTAGCAGTTGGGGGGATGACTACCAGTGAATCCTGAATCCTGGCCGTTGTATGTTTCTACGGACTGTCATATGCCTGCTTGAAGACACTAGCTAAAAATAATGCAATAATAGCAGACAACAGAGATGTTCTATGAAACTAATAGTAAGAATCATGCGGGACTTCAACAGATTACATGTGAGCCAGGGCTTAACTCACTGTAGTACAACTTCTTGTATTGATAAAAATCCGGGACCTAGCCGGGCATCTCGATTGTCGCTGGCGACTTTTAGTGTGAATCTCCTTGGTATAGAGTAACAGGCCAGTGCTAAGGCTACGCATCCACTCGTCTACTTCCAATTCGACAGTATAGGAACCGTACTTGTTAGGGGCTTTTAGATTGGCCGATTTCACCACAATTAATTGCAAGCCTTTGGGGAATCTGCATCCGTTTTTGCCTGGCACAAGATCTCCCTGTCCCCATATTCTCGGACTCAGCGAACGCTGTTAAGGGCTTTTCATGCGTTGGTGGCGTCAATCGCCATCCAGCGGCAAGCCAACTCGTCAGAGGATTCAACAATTCATGATGGTGGCACTGACGAGTCGCAAACATGGGTCGATGTTCACGATCGGGCGAGCTGTCAACAATTTGCGTTGTATTCTTATAGAATCATGAAATTGAAGGTCATCAGAAGAGGACCAGGCTTCCGCGGTATAGTTAAGCATGTCCACGAATGTTGTCGGATTGCTTAAGCCGTTGGGTCTCAACTTTAGTAGGGTGCCGATGGGATGGCTCCCAGCAACCACATACTTCTAAGATTCTCTGGCTCTGTGGGATAATCTTGACACATAGTAGAATAGCGTTAACCACATTCATAGCGGAAAAATTCGATACCCTACCGCTGTTGGGGGAGTTGAGGCATTCGTGACTTGGTGGAATTTGCCCAAGCTATCGACAAAGCTGCAGATATCCAAATGTATGGGAGCGCCGAGTCCAATTTCTAATGGCCGTAAAGGGTCTCTGTGGACATCAACCAACCCAAGTTTAAGCCCCTGCACGAGGCGCATAGATTCTGCATGCACGCACATCCATTTTGAAGAAGTTGTTGGTCATACCTATGGAGAGGAACCCGGGCTGTGACCGCCTTTCGTTTGTTGTAGGCGTCAATCAGCGAGTGGGTGGGCTCTGGGCGCTCAGCCTCAGCTTGTTCTGAAGGGAAGTCAAACCTTAAGGGGCACTTTTGGTAAGAGCAGATTACGAATCTTTAGTCGCTGTTGAAGGTGATTATATGATATTGTCGCCCCGCGCGCGTTCCCGCTGTTATATAAGCTACTCAGTACTGCACTGAGTAGCCTAAGTGTCTCTTTTGTGGTTGAGTGGTTTAGTTTGATAATAGTACTAATAATATTATTATTGACAGTATGGCGAAGTTGGGAAAAGTTATATATAATATTAGTTATTGTCTATTCTTTAATATCCACCTTTAACCACTGCTTCTACAATTCACACGCCTCTACAATCTCCGGCCCCAGGCAATTTCGTTCATCTGTGATCAAGTCCTTAGCCCCCCGAGAACGTTCGTTCAACTTCGCTACTCATAGCGGGTATCGAAAACAAGTCAAACGTTATTTGAGAGAGGATTGAGAGATTGGTCTAATGTTTTGCCCACCAAACAATCGGATCCTTCAGCCTCATAAGCTGATAATCGAATTCCTTCAAGTACCTATCCAACTCCAGGTTGTCAGTATTCCTCCGCTTTCGTTCGTTGCACCTGCGAGAAAGGTATTCCACAGAGAATCCGTCATAGGCGATATAGGAGGATTTCGAAGCCGGCTCTTTTTGCTAAATATCCTATAAGTGACTCGTGAAAATCGACGTTAGATTCAGACTTTGAAATCTTTTGACGAAAAGATCCTTGAATGGCTTCTTCACACTTTTAAATCAGACCTGGGTTTTTCGCCCACTTGTCCTCAAAACACTTGAATCGCCACCCAGCGCGAACGTTACAGGTAACTTTCATGTTAAACCAACCTTCTTTGACAGCGGCCGCAGGGTGAAGAACAATGGCTGCCACATTGAGTGGAGAAACACTTGTAAGCTTGAAGGTCCCTTTTGATTCGTTCCATTCACGAATGCAGCATACAAAATTAGCGCCGCACTACGTTGCATCCGACGGAAGGAGGGTTGAATAATAAAGCGGCCTCGTCCGGCAGAAAAGACATCATTCCGCTCCCATTCCACATAGAAACCCCGTATTCGCTTTGAGTGATTGAGACACTTGAAACCAGCCATCAAAACAACAAACCTACATATCCTGAAACATGAGCTACGGCCCCAGCTAAAGTCTCGTAATAATTATTATGATATTATGATATGTGGTCATATAGGATTCACTCTACACAATCCTAGTCGCCATAGGAAACCTTTCAATAACCTCAGTTTCTTCCACATATTCTCCGCTACGTACCTGTAATATGTACATTATATACACTTCTCACAGTACTATTATAGCTAATAACTTGCTTCTGAGACTGCTTAGGCCAGTAGCATCTTCGAAATCTTCTTACAGCTACACCTTGCGATTAGGATAGACAACTAAACGCTCACACGACCTAGGGGATTACAACCCGATTAAGCGGCCACATCTAATCTAAGATATCATACTGAGGGAGATGTTCGCCCCCGGCTAATAAGTTAGAATGACACCGAAAAGAAAAATCCCGCTTTAAACCACCGCTATGCACGTATAGGTATCGACAAGGTAGGAACCGATGCAAGAGCTTCTAGGAGAAATCCCATTCTCTTTATGGCTCGAGTCGCCTCTATTCCCATAAAGACTTTGTTAGGGTTTGCTGTTCTGTAGGAGTCGATTGTCTTCGCTACACAAATTTAAAAGTAACATGGTTCTCAAGACCAGTTGTTTAGAGCGAAAGGCACAGACGTTAAATGGCAACCCTCTCGGGGGACTAGCACCTATTGGCTATTTTGTTCATCAGCTAGGCATTGGTTCATGATGGGAATGATTAATATGATGCAGTAAGCCCCAGGCATCGGGTCCATTATGACTCCTTGATTCATGATTAGTATGATACGAGTCTTCGCAATAAGGCCGAGTCCAAAATCTAAAATTGTTTTCAATTGAGTTTAGCAAAGCAAAGCGTGACATATTGCCTCGCTTATATAATCCCCCTTCAAGCTGCCCGACGATATTTAATATCCTAGGTTGAGCGAACAGTTATTTATTATTCTATGTAGAGCATCACTTTTAATATATGAATCGACAGATTTATTGCATATGCGCGTTAGCGCGGAGTACAGCGGTTCCAACAGGGGCACCTCGTCACAATAATGATTTTCTCTCAAATCGGACACCATTTGCCACTTGCAGTGCGACATGGACGAGGGGCAGATTGAAGATGTGGCTTCGGAATCCGGACATTACCGGTCGGCTGCGGTCAAGTACCCCAAGGAGTATCCTACCGGGCGAAGATGTAGTAATAGTATTAGGAGACGATCCTCCACATTGATATGATAGTTGTATGCCACCGCCTTGGAAGTCCTCGGAAAGTACCTGTACAAACTATATACAACTTTGATTTTTCAGGCAGCGAAGCTTGGATTGATCTGGAGTCCTGCAGCTTGACTAGGGAAGTAACACAGGCGGCGGCTGAGGCTGGGGGGGCCGGGAGATGCAACTCCTTTAATAACACATCTCAATGATGGTCGCCCTGGCGCTTGTGGTGTTGACACACGAAACGAAGTGAGGAATTCATTCATTCAGGGTTGCTAAGAATGTAAAGTGCAAAGCAAAGCGAGAAGAAAGACTGTGGTAATCATCCATGTTGTATATTCGGTATTTTTGGCTTCAATTCATAGATTTACAGGCCAGCGTTGAGTCGAGATATCCCTTAGGTCATCATCGTGGATGGTAGGGCTTCCTATTGGAAGAACGCCCATGAAGAGCGTGATCGAAAGTAACCAAAAAGAGAAGAAGGGAGAAAAGAAAGAGACCTTCTATGCATCATGTGTCCATAATACTAATAAAAAGCAGAGAATTCGATATTCTATCATAAGTCAGGATGTAAATTCGAACCATATAGCAAATAAAGTACATGAACTTATATTATAGACGAGTTGATCTCATAATATATCATTACAATTACAATGATATACATATGGTTCCATACAATCAAGTTTTTAACAGTATCTGATTTCGTCTCTTCTGTGACGGAGAGGTTCAAGTCCTGCGGCTAAAAAAATAAAACGAAGGTCCGTCAGCGTTAGAAAAGTAAACGAGGTTCGCAGGCAAGAAGGAGCCCCAACCAGCCAACCACTTCGAGTGCCGCCCTCTCTTTCATCTCTCGTGTCTTCTCAACACCTACCTGCCCTCCGACGCTTCCCCTCGACAGCTGAGATTGTTCCACTGCTGAACCGCGTCTACTAACCATGTAGTTAGATTTCCATACTATCTGGTTTTTCTCATCTACCGGTACCAGCAGTGGCAGTCGCTTCGTTGGGCAGGCTTGACCTGCTGACGGGACCGTTAGCCACCACTTCAGGTGCGCCCAACCGCTTGCAGCGTGTGAGCTACCTGATTTATTTGTGAACAAAGCAAACGTCGTCCATTTCCTCAACAGCGGGATATGGCCTTGGGGACGTCTCTCCCTGCCGATATGTCGGATTGTGACTCGCGGTCAGTGGCTAAAGACGCGTCACCTCTCCCATCCGGAACGCCTGGGCGTCCTCCCTATCCTCCTTTGTCCTCCAGCTTCATGAATTCGCGGGGAGGTGAACCGGATCGGTTCAAGGATGTCGAGCTGCATCCGACCGCCTCAAACACCAACCTAGGCCAGTTTTCTTTTGCCCCTGCTACTCGGACTACGGTTGTAACAACAACGACGACGACAACAACTAGCTTTCCACCCTTGATCTTCAAAGCCCCACGATCGATTCGGGAACTTGACCCGAAAATATATCCTCTTGCGTCCTCGCCAACCCCGGCTTCACTTAGAAACATCCAGTTCGAACTTGGTGGTCGGCCGGTGATTTTCAATGAACCGGAAGATGCCGCGAGTGCGTTTCAGGAGGTGAGTGATTGACGGTCCTTATGCTAAAACATACCGAGTTACGTGTTCGTCAAGTCTATACTAATAGTAGTAAAGTATAAGGAAAAGCATGAGGCATTAAAGGCTTCGAATGGCTTGTTGAGATCGGTTACTGCATGCGGTTTATCTACGGAGAATGCATTACCCCGACATTCTGACGGCGCCGAACTTTTTCGGCACTCGCCAAATAATCCCTTAATATCTAAACGCAGGCCGATGTCACCAGTCTCTATAACGGAAGTTGCCAAGTCCTCTCGAAGAACGCGTTCTTCAATGGCCCCATCCGATCCCAGAACTCGTCGCAGTCAGGGTCAGTCCCGACTTGAAAGGACAAAGTTACGACACTCGTCTGCAGTCGGCTTAGCCACCCCAGAGACAGAGAACATTCAGTTCCAACTGAAGGAGAGTGTTGTACCGAGGAGAAAAATTCATGGTGCCAAGTTCTCCTCTGAGGATAATCTGTGCCTGCCGATGTCTCGGGGGACCGATAAAGACGCGTTACCAGTCATGGGTTTGAAGAGGCATTTAGAAAAGGAAAATCAACAATCAAGCGCAATTGTGAACAAGAGACTACCGTTCTCAGAATGCCGCAACTTTACGAGTTCGGAGAAACATGCTTGTCAAGTTCCTAAGTCTACTGCTAGGGGAGATGATGCAGTTGGATCTGCAGAGTGTGATCCAGACAAAATAGATGAGCAGTCTACGGATGCGACATTAGAGGACCCAACGTCCGTCGCGTCGAGCGTGACCGATGTTGAGAGCTCTGATGCTCAAGACACTTGCTTGCCGAGTCCTAGCTTATCCCCCATAACCGCGATGATCGCTCAGAATCCTGATCCTCTCTTCGACTTAACGGAGGATCGCGAAATCGATATAGACTCGAGTTTTGAGAACCGTGTGCCGCAATTGCCTAAGGACCTTCACCTGGGGGATGTGCATCCTCGATCATCCGGTGTCCTAACGAGTGACCAAGCTCGTTCAACATTTGATGGTGCCGCAGTGTCATCTACATCCTTGATGGATATTCCGGTTATGCTGGACTACTTCGACTCTGTTCCAGATGAAATGAAGACCTACTTGATGTACCAGCTTTTGAGACGTTGTCCCAAAGCTACTCTGCAGTTCGTTGCTGACGTCGTCAACCCAGCACTTAAATGTGATTTCTTGGCGCTTTTACCCCCGGAACTAAGCCTAAACATCGTTAAGTATTTTGATGTTCAAACAATGTGCCGTGCCGCACAAGTGTCCAAGAGGTGGAGACATATCATCAACTCAGATGAGAAAACTTGGAAAGAACTCTTTGAAAGAGACGGATACGTCTTGCCGGAAGGAGAGCTGCAGCGTGCCATTCGCGAAGGTTGGGGCTGGCAATACCCTAATGGGAAGGATGATTGGGAGAAAGACTTGAGCACCTCAACCGCCAGAAAATCGGATTTCGACGATTCTGTGGCTCTTAACCCGCCTCCACCTGGGGTCTCTACTGATGGGAATGGCTTCGCCCCTTCACCTTGCCCTCGCAGACTGAAGAGGAAAGCTCCGGTTGGACTTCCGGGCCGCAAATCTGCTAAGAGAAAGGCCCCGTTCATTGAAGGTGACACGTCGGATATTATAGACTGGAAGAAGGATATAGCTACTATAGAGGGCCCTTACGCCGCGGCCAATGCGGCTGTCGTCGCAGTTCCTTACCCTGAGGTCGGCTTGCCAGCTTTAAGAAGTCTACATCTTTATAAATCACTTTACCAACGTCATTATCTGATCCGCAAAGCTTGGATGCTACCGAGTGTCAAACCGAAACACATAGCTTTCCGCGCTCATGACCGCCACGTTGTCACTTGTCTTCAGTTTGATACGGACAAAATCTTAACAGGAAGTGGGAGTGACGATACGAATATTAATGTTTACGACACCAAAACCGGGGCTCTTAGGGCCACACTTGCAGGTCACAATGGCGGTGTATGGGCTTTAGAGTACTACGGAAACACTTTGGTGTCCGGCTCTACTGACCGGACTGTAAGAGTGTGGGATATTGAAAGGGCCAAGTGCACCCAAATCTTTCATGGTCATACGTCTACCGTGCGTTGCTTGCAGATTCTACTGCCTATGGAAGTCGGGAAGCGTGCTGATGGCAGTTCTGAGATGATGCCTAAAGTGCCACTCATCATAACCGGTTCACGTGATTCTAATCTGAGAGTCTGGAAGCTTCCTCAGCCCGGCGACCCTGTCTATCTCCAAAGCGGGCTACATGCTAATGATACTAGTTGTCCTTACTTCGTTCGCGTTCTTGCTGGACACCATCATTCCGTTCGAGCAATTGCAGCTCATGGAGACACACTGGTTAGTGGAAGCTATGATTGCTCTGTTCGGGTCTGGAAAATATCTACCGGGGAGACGATTCATAGGTTTCAGGGTCACACATTCAAGGTGTACAGCGTCGTGCTTGATCATCACAGGAATCGTTGTATTAGTGGGTCGATGGATAACATGGTGAAAGTCTGGTCTTTGGAAAGCGGCTCCCTGCTTTACAACCTCGAAGGTCATTCTTCCCTTGTTGGGCTTCTCGACCTCAAGGATGATCGTTTAGTTTCGGCGGCGGCGGACTCTACCTTGAGGATTTGGGACCCGGAAACTGGTCAGTGTAAGAGGACATTGAGTGCTCACACTGGTGCCATCACTTGTTTTCAGCACGATGGTCAGAAAGTTATTTCCGGATCTGACCGAACCTTGAAAATGTGGAACGTACAGACCGGAGAATGTGTGAAGGACCTTCTTACAGACCTCAGCGGAGTGTGGCAAGTTAGGTTCAATGATCGGAGGTGTGTTGCAGCCGTGCAGAGGAACAGTTTGACTTACATCGAGGTATATGCTCAGCGATCAATCACTTTATGACGGCATACACTGACTTGAAAAAGGTTCTTGACTTCGGTGCTTCCCGCGATGGTGTACCCGAGCATCGTCTTGGGAAACGTATAGTGGTTGATCATCAAGGCTGTGAGGCTGACGAGGTCGCTCGCGAAATCGACTATGAAGCGTCTGGTGATTGATTCTCATGACGCTTAAACGACAGTTTCACCAATAGCAGCCTTATTTTGCGGAAATTTTTGAATCCATACCTCGAATGTACAAACAACGAGCGTCTTGAATTTCATATTACTGCACCGAGAATATTATGATACCCAACTTTATGGCCCTTATTCTCTAAGACACTTTGCATAGCGTGGGTGCATCATTTAGTGTCATCATTTACATTATGAACGGTTGGGTGTTCTGCTTGAAAAGAGTTATGTCTCATTGCCTTTTCACTGTCCTCTTTCTATGATATTTGCATAATTTCTTTTATTCTATTATGTCTGACACGCTTTTTATGAATTCCTAATTTATCAACTAGTGGCGGTTAGTGTGCCAAATAACATGCCTTTATTACAAAAGTCATAGAGTTATCACTGATTTTTATTTTTATAAACCTTGACCATTTGTAGTTGGTTGATGATTTACTAGGCACAATTAAAGTGTGGCATCAGTACTCCGCCATCATCTCTACCTAACCATATAGGTTAGCTGCTTGGAGGACCCTCATTTTTTACAAGCTCTACCAAGATCCTTGTGAATAATCAATCCCTTTACCTTGGGAATTACCTTTCGTAACAAAGCTCTCACCAAAGCCATAATTTTAGGTAGATGATTTTAGAACGTGTCAAAGCTCTTTAAAGTCGGGATGCATAACACTAATGAGAAATAGAAAGAAAAACATCATGCCATTACTCATGTCCCTACAGTAGAAGAACTATTAGAATTGCATATCGGCGTATGGATTGTTGTCCTTGCTCCCATAGGAGCAGTAGTAATAGTAGCACAAGCATCAAATCCAGCTGCAGTTAAAATGGCCCAGCGAACTGCACTGACTCCCAGGGTTGTCTGCTTGCGGTCGACATAGACTTCTGTGCTACAGGTGAGAATTTCGCCTAAGGCGCCAGGACCCTCAGTCCGGTTGTCATGGACTGGTTGAACTAGGAACTGTAGGCCGTGCAGGACCTGGTTCAATTGCATTATGTTCGATGTTGATACGCAGGTCTTGTCGCTTGATTTCTTGTTCTTGGGAAGCAGGATTCTGTCAACTTTGGATAAAATGATTTGATGGGGAATAGCATGCGTTCGGAACAATGACAGAATGTTTTCGTCAAGCGGCTTCAGGCCATGGAGGCTATCGATCAGTAGGAATGCTCGTCGAAGCCTGGAGTTGATTGGCGGCAAGTGGGTTAGCTTTCGATAACGACCTCTTTCCCCGGGCACCTAATTGTAGGAGAGGAGAGAAGAGTAAAAGAGAATCAGAGAAAAAGGGGCGGAGGAGCACTAACTGTTTTCTGCTTTGAAGATATTTCATGATTTCTGTACCCCATTCTACTCTGCTCGCCTTGCCATAACCGGGCATGTCCAACAGCACGACCTTGGATTCGCCACCTTTGGTGCCCCCAATGCCAAACGCGTTCATTTCCCTCGTCCGCCCTGGCTTTGAAGACGTCCAACAGATCTCTTCTCCCATTATTGCGTTCAACAGCGAACTTTTTCCCACGTTCGATCTGCCAAGGAAAGCCACCTCGGGCTCCGTTGATAAGCGTGGGGTCGTTCTGAACTTGCTGGCGGACCAGAGTTTGACCGGGGAGTGCCGGGAGGGGGCAAAGAATTTGTCTGCGTAGGCGAGCTGGGAGTCATTGGGAACGTGAGTATCCCAGTAATACGAGATATCAGAGGGCGCGAGAGCGTTCAGGGGTATTCTGCCCTGATCTAAGATCAGGGGAGTTGGGCTTGGGGTTGTAGGAGTATTCCTTCCATTATTACTACGAGGAACGATCCGTGTTGATAGAGTTCGACGTCCAGACAAGCGAAATGATGACCGGGAATAGCAGGTAAGACAAGCGCGACAAATATAGACTCCATTCATTGTGGTTGAGAAGATGCCACCGGGGCATCTAATTCTCTAAGCATTGAGCCCTCACTTTTCGTGGCTTATTATTAATCTTTTGATCGATTCTTTCGTGATTCGTCGAAGCTTGACATACTAGTACCGAAGTCGGTTAGCGCCTTGAGTTATGAGACGGAAACCTAAAATCTTGCCGCTTGATTTCGCGCTTTGCATCTTTAGATGGCGAATGCTTGATTATTATTCTCATATTGGAGGACTAGTTGACAGTGACAGTGACGTTCGAGTACCGCTTTTGATATAAAATCCAAGCCTATATTATATTACCTAATAGCGGTGAATGTTTCATGAGAAATTATTCTTGATTTGATGGGACTTCGTATCTTGCTAATTCTTCCCAAAAGAACATTTTGTGGGACAGAACACAAGAATGATAAACGCTGTCCTCGTCTTCAACAACAGCGGGCAACCACGCCTGACAAAGTTCTACACGCAGATTGTGAGTTTCGCTTTTCAATTCATTGCCTCTGATATTTTTAATACCTTTGTCGCACCGTGATTGTTAGAATCTTGTCACTAACTCATGAGTTTCCCTCAGGATACCCAAACACAGCAAAGGCTGATATCGCAAATCTATAACCTGGTTTCGCAGCGTCCGCCCACGGCCTGTAACTTTCTTCCTCTACCACCTTTATTATCACAAGGCGCTGGCTCCGCTACAGCTAGCGGGCCGTCTGATGCGCCAACCCAAATTACCTACCGAACTTATGCGACTCTATCCTTCATCATGATCTCTACATCTACAGAATCACCGCTGGCCTTGATCGATTTGATCCAGGTATTCGTTGAGGCGCTCGACCGCCTTTTTGAGAACGTTTGTGAGCTGGATCTCATCTTCGGCTATGAAACAATGCACGCGACCCTCAGTGAGATGATAGTTGGCGGCGTTGTGGTTGAGACGAATCTGGATAAAATTGTGCAAGGTGTTAAGGATCAAGAAGGCTATAGAGGAAGGAGGAAAGCAGTGGAGACGGGAGGTTCGGCGGTTGGCCGTTCTGGTATCCCAGGCCTGAGTGGATGGCGTTGACTTAATATATCCTTATGTGATTAAAGACGCCTTAGCAACATGCATGGCCTGGCATGTAGGAAAGGAGTAAGGCGTTTTGGCTCGAGATAAATGCGTTGGATCTTACTTATATTTCCTTGTTTATGGAGACTTAGGACGGATCTGGCGTAGCAGTGGGAATATTTTGAGAATTCCAGGAGATCTTAAGGCTGAGCCATCTAACGATTAACGATTAGCAACTCGGCTAATGGGAGCCTGATGTCAACCTAATGGTCATAATATAAATAAATTCTAAGACATCTGTTCTATCGAATGCGAGTGAAAGCCGTTTGTATGCGGCGGACATTCAAACCAATACAAAAGTGAGCCCCTTAGAACACGCGACACGACACCACCATATGAAAATCAAAATAAAAGAGACTGTAACTCTATACTAGTAATAGATAATTGCTTTAAAGAATAAAGTTACAGAAAGATATGAAATCATAAGGGGGCTCGCGTGAAAAAGGAATATATATAAGCTGTTGATCCAACCCACCCCCAATATAAGTTTCTGATTGGCCAGATTCGCATACTTGTTGAAAAACTTGTCGCTCATGATGATATCACATGATCATATGAGCCCTGACTCGCTTGACTTTCTAGGCTAGAATAGCGGAGCCCACATACACAACCGCTTCATCGAACAATAGTTTATCGTATTTTTTTATTCTCCATCCTGTCACTCCCAGCGCCCCAGACCAGCAAAAGAAGGCTCCTGTCGACAACGATGGTAAGCTTGTAGTATCCAATATAATTCCTCCCACCCCGAGACTCGTTTCTTGTCTCCTTCAAAGCAAAGATCTTGAAATCTTTCCACCGATTGCGTATTCATGAATATGCATCGATGACTTGGGCTTGAGTCGCAAACTTGGTAGAGATACCAGCTTGTGTTCTCTCTAGAGTTCAGAGAAGATGCAGCATTTAGTGAATCAACGATTTGCTGATCTTCTTTTCTCAATGACAGCCTCCCAAAACCGGTAAGAAAGTCGCTGCCGTGCCTTACCCCCAAGGCAAGGCAGGTTCCAGCAAGAAGGCAGCCAAGGTACGTTCTCCAGCATATTTAACTTGATTATCGCTTCCTAGAGCATATATCTAAATGACTATGGTAGAACCCCTTAATTGAGAAACGCCCTCGCAACTTTGGGATCGGCCAAGACCTTCAGCCACAACGCAACCTCTCTCGGTTCGTCAAGTGGCCTGAGTATGTTCGCCTACAACGACAGAAGAAGGTCCTGAACCTCCGCCTCAAGATCCCCCCAGCCATCAATCAGTTCTCCAGCACCCTTGACCGCAATCTCGCTGCCCAGACCTTCAAGCTGCTTAACAAATACCGGCCCGAGTCCAAGGCCGAGAAGAAAGATCGTCTCCTCAAGGAGGCCACAGCTGTTGCCGAGGGTGGAAAGAAGGAAGATGCTAGCAAAAAGCCTTACACCGTCAAATATGGTCTTAATCATGTTGTTGGTCTCGTTGAGAATAAGAAAGCGTCTCTAGTTCTGATCGCTCATGATGTTGACCCAATTGAACTGGTTGTTTTCTTGCCTGCTCTCTGCCGCAAGATGGGTGTCCCTTATGCCATCATTAAGGGGAAGGCTCGTCTTGGAACGGTCGTTCACAAAAAGGTAAGCGGCAGATTATTTTGAGGAAAATCACATAAAATATCATCTAATCTCTTATTCACTAGACCGCCACTGTGCTTGCTATTACCGAGGTTCGATCTGAGGACAAGTCTGATTTCGCCAAGCTGGCTACCGCCATTAAGGAGGGCTACAGCGATAAGTATGAGGAGAACAGGCGCCATTGGGGTGGCGGTATCATGGGCCCGAAGGCCATTGCACGCCAGGAGAAGAAGCGGAAGGCGCTTGAATCCGCCGTCAAGATCTAGAAGTCATCTTCTATATTCTGAATCTTGAGATGCCGAGGATTTCGCAAGGTTCAGTCTAAGAACTTTCTCTCTTCCACCTAGTTTAGATTGACCTGACCAAAATTTCATCTGTTACCCTAATGCATCTCAAACTGGGTTCACTTTATCTTATCGTGCTTAGTATTATATAGATACCCCCTGAAGAGCTATTCTGAAATCAACCGTGAACCGTGAGCCGATCTCTGATATTGCTTACTCTTGAAGATAATACAGCCGCCTTCCCGTGTAATACCCTCCTTGTCCCATGCAAATCTCATTTGAAACCCGTTACACGGTGTCATAATCAAACCGATACGAGCGTGATATGTAAGTAGTGTCGGTACCCGTGAAAATTAGAATTCCTAGAGTTCCATACCCCCCAATAATAAATAATAGGAATGCTATTACGTACCTATCACTACGGTATGCGTGTTTCCTTCAAGGTTGCTACCGTCTTTGGTGTCCACCTAGACCGCGGTAATTGCGAGAACCGTATCTTCCAAGCTTCGGTACGATGAGAGATTCGAATTCCGTCATTGCTGGCATAGTATTATCATGAATACAATTTGTATATATGTATAGTGCCCGGTTGTTGAATGTATACAAGTAAATTACATGGGTTATATTTAATCCCCGAGTCGACGGAAATAGTCCCGACGATCTTGTCTCATCTAATTCTCTGAATGGGTTTCGTTCACCAAACGCAAGAAACCTGGCTTCGGCCGTATATGAATTCAACCTCTCAACCCGGTGGCTACCCCTTGGCTTCGCGGCCCTCTATCTAAACCTGTAGACTTAATTATCATGTGAAAAAGTCCCAGTGAAGGCAGATTTATGTGAGAGAGGGAACTAAGACATGCCTTCAGCGACGTGAGGCCGTTCGTGGGGCATTCCTCCCACGAACTTCGATCTCACTTCCGGAGAGAAAAGCGGACAAATATCGTGTAGAGAGTTGGGGAATATGGAGCCATCCGCACCAGATGGAGGAAAATGGCGTCATCATTGCAAATCACTTTTTGTGTTAGATCTACCTTCCGATCTTCATGTTCGAAGGTTAGGGGACCAATCATCGCGGTTACAACTGGCGACCGAAAGATTTTATATCTGATGGATAACCAGTATTCATAGAAATACCGAGTCAATCCCAAATGAACAAATTTGCAACGGCTGAGGACCACTAGCTGATGAGGTTCACTGTAACTGCAGCTTGGGCTGTGATAAAAATCATAGAAGCCTAGATATACAATGGTAAATCCCCTGTTGGGAGAAATTCACATATCTGAATTATCATCCAGACTACATAATTATCACATACTAATAATGTCCTGAAGGTACCACTTGACTCCGGTAGTAACTAGCTAGCTAAACTACAGAGTTAAAGTAAGGAATATGAGACGAGGTGGCCCGCTTTAAAATGATAGTGATGTACTTTCATTTCTTTCCCCCACAAAAACAAAAATCAGTAGTAATTTGTATCAGTGATGCCAATGGACTGAATTGTATAATAGATGAATAAGCGAAGAATTCAAAAATCACCCCATTACACCAATGCGACATCCCTAGACGCCAAAAAAAGCGTAACAGATATGTCTCATGACTATTGAAATTTACTTATAGAGGCATCTGATCAATTGGCCCTAGGGAATCACAGATTCGAAGATTTTCAGAAATAAATAAACCGGGTACTTACTTACATTCTATCCGGCATTGTCGATTTTATTCTGTGGGTCCAGAACTATAAGCTGATATTATATTTTCACTACTGATTTTTTCTACAATAGAATATTATTAATCTTATTCATACATGCAGGGTTCGGGCAGTTATAGACCATTATTAGTATGGTCTGAACCCGGCGTTCATGTGTACTCAACTTATAACTATGAACATAATATAGAAGATGTCATGTGGGCTAAAGTATGTATGTAGTGCTTGCTAGGGCATATAAGTATGATAAGTATGCATCTAATAAATTAGTATATCATAGTATGTCAGCGACCCTGGTCTCTATAGCTAATGATCGCCGATTCGCCTAGAATCACGATCGTATTCTAGTCGACGTCAATCGCATTCTATGAGCACTAGGCACTAGTTAGTAGGTACTATTGTCTTGGCGCCGATCGCGACTAGCCATGGTAAATCATATAGTTTTCTATGTAACATATAAGAATGTCGTATCGATCGAAAAAGCGTGCCTAGGTTATGAGATGGCACACGACCACACTATACCTACTTGGGAAAGGCCGGATATCGCAGCCTCAGTCAATCAAGCCGACTGTTTAAGTCCTTCTCCGCATTTAAATCAATGAACCTCGAACCGGGTCGTTGTCGGATAAATGGATGAGTCCTTTATCAAGCGCTCGGGAATTCATGCAGCATAGTTTATTTAGCTTCTCCACTACCGATAAGCGATTGCTTTTTTTGGTTGTAAGAAGGATGACAATAGCCAGAGTTCAGCCCTACCCCCCCCTTTACGCATCACGTGCTACAGGGCTCCCCACTTCCACTACAATAACGTTTGACAGGTGTTGTCGATCGCATTCGGACCTCACTGCGTATTATTCTATTGGAGTGTGCAGCCCTGGCACCGTGTGATGAGACTATATAAAACAGTCTGTGTTCCCCGCAAGGGGGCCACTTATTGGCCAAAAACTCTAGCTAGATCTGCGGCCCGAATATCCAAATCTCTCAACGGATGGCTCTCTCTTGATATTGTAAAAGTGTGCCCACCTTTTAAGCGCCAATTGTGAACGAGTTTTCGGTGCCCTAGGTGGTTTGCTGAAGCCACAGAAATTGAAGGTGAAGCCGACTACCATCCAATGTGCATGCAAAGAGAACTTAGAATTTTTAGACTAAGAAGGGCTTCGCGTCAATAATACTTAGCTAGGGGTAGTAAGTACATTACCCAACTACAGGAGGGGGGTGTACTGTATATATACACAAGGGCTTGTATACCTTACAATTCCTAGTCATCATGTCACATGGGAAGGGCTGAGATGCCGAGGTAAAAGGGGATGAGGTGGGTTTGTATATAGTCTTGATAGAAAATTTTTTTTGGAAGAAATAAAATTTCGAATTATACCAGTATGTATATACCATACAATTTTGTATATGAATATACCGTACAAGTACACCAAGGGTGGGCTGTACGGTTACTACTTAGAGAACTATGTAGCTGACAGCCTAGGCCCTTTCCGCAGGTCCGGACGCCTTGTTTCGTGCCTTGAGAGCGGGCTAATCGGAAAATAGATTCATCTCCTAGTCTAAGGCTCGCCAGGGGATTTTACATATAGTGCCGCAAATCGATCAATCGATCTAAAGGCTCTAAAAGTCCCGAACAATCAAGCATGGGGTTCATCGGGTTGATTGCCACGAGTATGTGGTCAACACGAGGAGGTTATGGAGAACTGTCAACGTTAGCCCCTATGAACAGTCTAGCGGAGTTGTGGAGAACGATTTGCTTGGATCATGATGATTACTCAGGATTATGTCGGACTATGATGTACAGTACTTGCTATACACCGAAGAAGGCGTTCCTTCTTTTATCCAGGGCACTTTTCTCCCTTTTGGTTTCATGAACAATCTCGTCACCACTAACACTTGAAGCGGTAATTTCTTCGGGTTCCTTTAAATACGGATTTCCTTGGTAAATAGAAAAACTCCGTTCAGGGGGGAGGGGAATGTTTTTATGGAGGGGAAGGGGATGTATGATAGAAGACCTAGGCAATGGTAATTTCTAAACGGCTAGGTTACGTCTACTAAACCGTAGCTACTTAAACCAGAAAGAGAAAATGCTCTCTAGACCAATGAGAACTGGATGCTGGTCAGAGAACGCAGAATGAAAGTGAAGGGAGGGTCCAAGGATGAAGATGCAATTGACATGTCATATGCAGAAAACAGGCAATAGCGGCGGGAATATAATCATAGTAAACAAAGGAAAAGAAAAAAAAAAAAAAACCGGGGACATGTCATAGCAAGCGCAAGGAAGACAGTTGTGATGACAGGCAGACATCATGACAAACAAAAAATTAAATGAATCGCCGATCTGAGACAAATAAGAAAGGACGGGTATGAACATCGAGCTCTATTTTCCGATATCTTTCAACTGGAAGCTCTGAAGCGATACTTACCACTTAACATGTATCATAGATTTTTTTTCGCAGGGACAGCAGGTCTCGCAAGAGCGGCAGAGGCAGCAGGTTTCACAGGTCCGGTACGGTTCCCAGCGTCCCCCTTTTGCCTTTGGCGAGAGTCTTGAGAGCTGCAGGGGTATTATTTGAAGCTGCAGAGCTCAATAGTCCGAGCCGAAACAGCGGGCCATTTGCAGAGCAAAATGTGCCATTCTTTTTCCAAAACCGGAAATGCCTATAACAATATTTATTTATACTAACTTGGGGATAAAATGATGCGTATTCTAGGTATAGAGCAAGGGGTTTGGGCAAAGTAGAATACACGGATACGATTTTTTTTCTTTTTTTTTCATGTCAGGAGCTTGACGAATTTTTAAACGTGACCACAAAGTAATCATGTTTCCTAGAGCCAATGCAAGTAATACAATTCTCTAAACAACCATCAATTTGCAGAAGCTTGGTGAAGCGGGCGGCTAAATTCTCGTTTGACGTCACATGCTCAATTTTGACAGCTCCATCTGAACGGCTTCGCGCATATAATATGAGCGGCTGTTAGTATAATGTGCTCCGGCCGCTTTGCGATGGAAGGGGAAGCAATCAGATCTACAGATCTACAGGCCCCCTATTGTCCATTCCGAAGTCACCGCTGGCGGAACATCATCGCCAAACAATCCCGCCGTAAGCCAGCATATCCATCTCAATTGCTTATCAGCTACTTCCGAACCCCCCCCATCTTCGCCCGCTTGCTCAGATATACCTAGGGTTCCTGGATGCACGGTGCATGTCCCGGCTGGCGTGCGGGTCGGTGCCTGCTCCATCTTCCTTCACTGCCATTCCTATTCACTCCCATGCTAACATGAATAGTCCTCATAGGTACAAAGGTATACAGGCGAACTAGTACTTACCTTTGATGCATTCTCCCGATATACGGGACGAGAGGTGGGGTCCCTTATGGAGAACGCAACCAAAGTTCGTCTGGAGTTACAGTTAAAGGCATTCCGCCCGGTCCTAGACAGGAAAGATGTTGTCTGTGAATTCCAGTGATACGAGGTTGCTCAGCGACTGCACTCCGGGCTAGACATCCACCGTATGTTAAGGGACTCCAGATATCTGTGGGAGTGACGGTGGAGACAGCCTGGAGAGCCACCGGGGGGGATATGGGGGAACTGTTTCAGGGTGGAAACTGTCCGAAGCATCTCCCGCTTTCGAAGCAGGTGTACTCTGCTTCATTGGAGTCGGTAGCGACATGGTTATGTTTCTGGGAATTCCAAGAAACAGGGGCAGCTGTGGGTAATAAAGACATGTTTACTGATAGACTCACGGTAGCCTGAGAGCGCCTGCCTGGCCAGAATCTGTAAAGCAGGTGGGAAGAGACAACTGGTGTGAATCATGCCGCTTATGCCAAATACCCTTGTTTATAGATCCCGCGAGATATCGAAGGACATGCACTAGAGCCGCCTAACACTTGTGAGTAGGCTTAGTATTCTACTCGACTCAAGGACCCACAATGCGAACTGATCGGGCCGTGTCTTGTCGGAAAAGATACTGCAAAAACGGCGATACAGGTTCTTGAGGCGTTGGGAAGGGGGCGTCAAGAATGTTTCATACTTGTCAATTTTTCAAGTCATGGGGTGTATGTGGAGGATACGTTGGTAGCGGGTATATAGGACGGGCTGTAGCAGTGATGCTGGGCGGGAAGCAGCTGATGGTAAGGGATGGTTGGGTGAGAGGTGATGGGAATGATGGATTTGGCAGGCAATATGTGAGGAAGCTGAAGAGGATGGGAAGAAGCAGGCGCTAAAGAGAATGAAGCAGGTCACCGAGAGGGCCTGTATCGATCGGATGGTTTGAGAAAGGAGCGCAGGAAGCCGTAGGGTGGCAGCAAACCAGGAGAGGAAGTGTGGATGGCGTTAAAAGGCTGCTGTGGGATGGAGTTGCGGCCGGATTTTCAGGAGCAGAAGGGATGTTGGAACATGGACATTTGATCCCGAATTCCACTGAGAATTGAATTGGGTTGAGTATTCCTGGGGGATGGAAATGGAGAACTTGTTAGTTATGTGAGTATATGTTTAGCGGATTGTGAGGGACAGTACCAGAGTGAATCGGAGGGAGGTTCGGATCTTGGGGATCGTTCATGCGGATATTATTATTATTATTATTATTTAATCAAAATTATTGTCTGCATGCGTATAGGGAACTGGAGATGGCTAGACATATAGTGATACCTAGATTGTTCTAGAACGATTTAAATTTGGGAGGTGAAGTTGTGAGTGGAATAATTAAAACAATATACGATGACATGGATGATGTGATATCATAATATGATAGAATCTGTAGGTGGAGGGAAAAGTTAACCCTTTTAATAATGTATCATATGATAGCGCCAAGCTTCTGATGATAATGTAGGACATTTAATTATTAATAATAATGACTATATAACTATGCAAGCAGTCTTTGGTTCATTCACAACCCAGAAGATTACTTTATCTTATGTTTTATTCTAGGCGTGAGAGATACCATAATAATTAAAATGTATGAGTATGATAAATGCAAAATGTAGACAGCGGCTTGTTATTCTAATTTTTTTTTTTTTTTATTGTGTCGAACAAGATCAAACGCAAAAACACCGCAGAAACGCCGTCGGGTTGATTGGCTTACCTGCCCGGATTGCACGCCCACTCTTTAAGGTTTGGTCGTCTTACTACATTCTTCACTACTTTTAGGTATTGTTATTTAACTTAGATAAGGTGACTATGTCCATACTATGTACAATAGTATGAGCAGCTACAAACGGAATCATCTTCCAACCAGATCTCCCGAAAATTTCCAGCATTTTAAGTTTGACCCACCGCTCAGGGGCTCCTTAGTCACATGTATGTACCAAGTTGGGAGTATCAGAGTAGAACTCGATGATGATGATGCTCGCTGATTATTATGATTCATACACACCTTGGGGATACCTATTTCCCCGACCTTCTTGGTTGGTAACATAAGTAGTATCTAGCGGAGAAGGAGTTATCGACCAATCAGCTCAATGTCTTTTTATTCCCCAAGTAAAACACCGTCTGTGCACTGGTAAGCCCCTGGTGAGGTGCCTAGGTCCTAATATCATTGCTTGCCCATCCTTTTCCATGTCGAGCATCACTAGATCAGAATCTAAAATGTAACTTATAAATCCTCCAGCGCCACGATACGGGAGTTACTTTGGCTCTTTCTCACCCAAGGTATAGACTAGTCATCCTCCATAGCGTTGTGTGCACATACATAGGAGCGAGGGGAAGCCCCTCCGTTCCCTGTGCTGCATACATACCAGATCCATCTCCCCTTCATCACACTGATCACTCACTATTGCTACTTATGGGCGTGGAGTGTCGGTGGTGCTAGGCCCAAAAGTCTACCCTCACTCGTTACCTTTTCTCTTTAGCAACCAATATCCCCGATCTTACCACTAACTGGGACACCGGCTTTGCTGTCGGTCTTTTGTCATACCTGTTTGGAGAATAGACGTCATCACTATTGCTTCTAATAATCAGGCCATGATATAGTTTATTTATGGTGTCGACTGGGGTGAATCGCACAAAGCCACTCAATTGTCTATCTCCAAGATATGTTGTTTCTGGTGGATGGTCGTCGTTACGTCAGAAACTGATTTCGAGCTTCCCTGGCGTTGGGCAGTTCGCCGCCATACCAAGGCCATATCACAGAGAAACGGACGGAGTTGGACTGGCTGACTGCCTTCAACTTGTCTGCCTGCTCCAGAAGTATCATGGCTCCACAGCCCCATCAAAGTTCGCAGGCTATCCCAACAGGTACATCGAGCATCACTTTTCACAAGGGTGGACATTTGCCTAGGGAGAGTGGTCTGGGTGAATGCTTCGACAACGGATACGAATCATGCGGACCCGTCGAACGTCGGAGAATAAGGAGGCATACCAAGGGGACAAATCTTGCGAGAATCTCAGAGTCAAAGCCAGTCGTGTTGAAATCCAACAACTACAATCACGGGGTGACATCTGAACAGGATCAACCGCCATCTGTTCATGAGCTGCGTGTGCGAGCCTCGTCTCCTTTGCTTGGCCACAGCTATAGAGCCAGCCCGCCTTCTGCCACTTCACTGCCACGGACTGCATCCGAGGTTCACAAGTCCGGGTCCTGGTCGAATCTGCGTCTTCGCAGTATTGAAAAGGCCGCTGAACCACACCAGAATCACAGCGTCCCCGTAGTTGAATTTCGTCATGGGCGTGCTACCTCTAAGGGCCATGTTTCCGGCGACGCAGAGTACTCCGGCAACGGTTCTCAGAAGAATCTAGTAAAAAAGGACTCCAAATGGAAACTGCGGGCACGGAAAATCGACCTCTCACTGTTCTTTCCAAAGCCCAATGCTCCCACAACCCCGCTTCTTTCTCCGCGACGGTTGACACGTTCGCCGTCTCCGGTTGCATCTGTCACGTCCGATTACTCTCTAGGAAAGCCGAGGAATGCCGACTGGATACCGAAGGGGAATCGGTTCATGAAGCCACCTTCACAGTCTAGAAGCAGCAGCTGCAAGCGGCCAATAGAAACATTGTCCACAAAGGAACCCATTCCACCGATTCCAAAGGAGAAAAGACAGTTAGATTGGTTTGACGCCCCGTGGGAGAAACTCACCGGATGCGACGAGGATAGTGAAATTGTTCAGCTGGACAACCTCGATAGTCCACAACAAGCAGCCTTTCCGTCCGACCATCATCAATTTAGGGACTCAGGATTTCACTCACAAAATGGTGCCATTCCAAGAGGAGGACAGCCCAAAAGCTCTAGTATAGCTGCAAGAATAACGTCGCCAGGGAACCCCGTAGTAACCCTTAGTCCCGATTTACATCTGAGCCCAACACCAGTGGCTCACTTTGCAGGCAGGCTTCAGAACTCGATTGAAACATGGCAAGTTCTCAATGGCTCAAACTCGCCAAATGAACCATCACAACCCATATCCAAGAGAAAGGGTCAAAGCACTTTAGCCAACTGCGACCTGACAAAATTCAGCGTCCTTTCCCTCTCGTCCTCGGAGGATGAAGATGAGGACGATAGTCGAAACTTGGATGACGAGGAGGAAATAATGAAACCAAGGCAGGCTATGAATGGGGCACTACGAGATAGCGTTTCAACGTTTGGTGACTTCGAACCGGAGATTTGCACGGCAGAAGCCGTACGCGCTACGAAAGGGCCTCAACTGACGCATCTCGAGAAATCAACTTCAGTTCGCGCACGTTTCCATCGACCACATAGCCGTCAATCCCGAACTTGTGCCCCGGCCTCGCCAGAGGCTTCGTCTCTTTTGATTAACAAAAGTCAATCCAACCCTAGTGAATCCTCGCCGGCCTCGGAACCAAATAGTTCCGAAGGAGACCTTCGACGATCCGTTTCCTCCAAGTCTCAGTTGAATAATAAAAGACGCAGCCGGCTTGTGGCTGTAACACAACAGGAAGAATCCCTTTTAGAAGCGATGAGGGAAAGAAATGGAAGGATAACGCCGAGTCTTTTTAATGGAATGGGGGACAAATCCTTCGACCGGGAAACGGGTCGCGTTCTATCACCATCCTCAGGGTCAGCCCATCAACGCGACGCTTCTTTCTTGCGCTTAAGCTCTACCGTCCTCCCTACAAGCATGAGCGGTTTTGGGAATCGAGATGCAATCTCCAAGGGAACGGACCCTCTTGGATCGCGAAGGTCCGCATCCGATACTCGAGACAGGCTCAGAAGCCTGCAGATCGCCCCGCACGTCAGTCTAGCATTGCCCGACAGCCACAATTTGCCACCGTTGAACCCGGGTTCCCCCTTGGCTCCAGCTTCCTTCCCCAGAGACTGCTTCTCGCCATCAGCGATCCTCCCGCCTCTCCATGCACCTCATCAAGTCCCAAATTCTCAGCGTCGACATTCCCGGCGGCGCACAGACAGTAGCGAAACCCTCGCGCTTGAAGGTGAACGGCAACATGAGGAGGAATTTCCAATATGGGCATCTCAGTGGAATCAGGACACGGCTCACCTTGCCATGGTTCACTGACGGCATCTCGTTCTATGGGCCCCACAATGTTCTTCTCAGCGTTCGAACTCCCTGTTGACCTATTGACTATTGATCGACCATTCCCCACGTTTGCAGCTGCCTTCATGATCCTATCTTCTCGTCCCAAGGCGTTCTTTCACCAGGCGTTATGTCTAGTTTTCCCTGAGTCGCCCTTTATCAATTCAATGTTCCGCATATGTAACTTTTCCTTCTAGCTACGTACATACACTAGGGTCTAGTGGGGTAAAAAGGATCTTAGCTGCGTATATGTATAATGGGAATTTGTGCAGGACCCTGGTACGGGGTGCATAGGAGAAAGTGCCGCATATATAAATGATGTTGATGACTTGATAAATATATCTATCATACTAATAATGTCCATGTACAGTACAGTACATTACATGCCCAAGAAAATCGCCTTTCCGTCTTCTCTACTTTACGATACCATTTATTTCATATATAGGTACAGTCATACATATATAGTATGTATATGCATAGTACTATTGAATGCGGTAACTTGTTACCTAAGTTGTTAGGTTTGGTGGCCCGTAGCCACATCCTACATACGAGCTAGTCTTCTATGATTACATATCGTGTGACCAGCCACATTTTATCATCATCCAACAAATAATGATTACCTGAAGACGAAGGTGAACGATTATTACATATTACATATCAATTGGGTTGCATACCCCATAAAGATCAGCAGGCTATGTCTAGGTAATAAATAAGCTTTGTGCAGGGGACTAATAAGAATCATTGGTCCATAAAAGAGGGCCCAAGGGGGAAAAAGAAAGAAAATGAGGCAACCAACACAAAGCGCATATGGTGCTGTACCATGTACAGTACATTGATTACATACCTGACATCTGGTCCATTAGGTACCTAACATTATTAGTTAAGGGTATTTTTATTTCTTTCCTTGGCCCTTGGGGCGGTCGGGTCTCCTGCAGGTGACATCCAGGATCAAGGGTCGTGACCCTGCTGTTTCTATCTTTTGCTATTCCTATCTATCTATTCCTTTCTCCCTGAACTTGTGACGAATTCAAATCCTCAAACAATCACAATTCCCAGGTATCTTCTTCCACAAGCCCCCAAGGAAAGGGAGCAAGGTAGATCAGGTTTCTAGCATATGCATCGGTCTTCCACTTCTCTAGTTTCCCAGCAAACGCACTTGACTGCTTAGTACTAGACAGACGCGCTTAGAATCGGAATACTTTGTCCTTTTCGGTTTGCTATCTTTCACTAACTTAGGAGCAAGGCGACGCGTTGTTGGGAAAGAGATTGCGTTCCCTCATCGTACTCGGTTATCACAACTGACTCCCTGGACCTGCTTTCTTGCGACCCGGGCGTGGGGAGGGAGAACCCAGGGTAGAGGTGTGGGTGGCGCAAAGATGGGGGAGGGTCAGCAGAGCCCATTATTATGGATGGGTATCTCAATACGGCGTGTTTCTTTTGCTCTGGTATGTCATCGCCGAGATTGATCCAGTGCGTATCCGCATGGAAGACTTCGTTGGCCTAATTGAATCGTTGGGATCTGCAGTTGACAGTACAATACACGACGTTCGTATTGGTACGTTCATGCTGAAATGTGACGACGCGGATATTCTCTGGTTCTGATGCTTCCGGCACAGCTCCTCCATTATTCTAGAATTATGCCAGCGGCGGGTGGGAAGCGATATTTAACTTCAACGGCCGTTTTCCTCAACGAGGTGATGAAACTCGCCGTATCGCTGACAGTAGCGCTTTACGAGGTATCCAAGAAAGCGCCTCCGTCCATGCCTGCAACAGCGCTCTTCTTCTCCCTTTCCAGTGTCGTGTTCTCTGGCGACAGCTGGAAGCTTGTGATCCCGGCCAGTCTCTATACTCTGGCCAATTCTCTACAGTATATTGGCCTCTCCAATCTTGAAGCGGCTACATTTCAGGCTACCTACCAATTAAAGATCCTGGCGATGGCTATGTTCGGACTTGTCTTGCTGAGACGCAACATCCCTCCTCGCAGATGGGCTACCCTTCTACTGCTTGTGGCTGGTGTATCTCTCTTAGTACTAGCCGTCATTAGCACGCAGCAGATATTTCTAAGAGATGACGGAATCCATCTATATTTCCCGAGGTCCCTTGAGGAATGGAAACAAATGGGTGGCGCAGCTGCTATGAATCTTCACAAGAGATCTGCAACCTACGAAGGGATTCAAGAGGATATGCTTCTCGAACATCCTCCCCTGAATGCCTCGATGGGACTGTTATCTACCATTGGCGCGTGCCTAGCGTCGGGACTTGCGAGTGTGTGCTTTGAAAAGGTCCTCCAAGACAGCTTTAATCGAACGTCCCTTTGGGTCCGTAATGTACAACTATCCATTTACTCGATCTTTCCTGCTCTCTTCATTGGCGTCATTTTCTTTGATGGCGAGGAAGTCGCCAATTACGGCTTCTTTGCGGGTTATAATTGGGCCGTCTGGTCAACGATTACCATTCAGGCGCTAGGAGGAATTGCTACTGCATTCTCTATCAATCATGCGGATAGGGTCCCGAAGAACTCTGCATCGGCCTTTAGCATTGTTCTAAGTACATTGTTGAGCATCTGGCTCTTCGACTTCAAGTTAACGGGAAATGTAAGAATCATCGATCTTATGTTGAGACTGATCTTAACCAAATCTTACTCAGTTCCTCCTCGGCACTGCCATTGTCCTTTCAGCCATCTATCTCTACGGAGACACCAGCGGTAGCCCTCCCTATACCAAGTCTCGTGGCGTTCGACCGCCGCCGATTCGCATCGAAACGTATGAAAAAGTTTCAGAGGGAAAGGATGAATTTAACGCAGTGTCTCCACCAAATAGTTTCTTCATCAAGCTTCCTACTACCCCCCTATTGTCAGATGCTTCCGGTTTATCGACATCTAGGCCAACGTCTCCAATCTACCATTCGAGGCCAAGTTTGGGTCGGAACACAAATGAGAAATATACTCGGAGCTTTCTAGGGTAAATACGTCCCAGCATGAGCGGTACGCACCCACAAAATAGAACGTCGCCGGTATTGAGAATTGCTCGGGTGGGAAAAAAAAAATTTTTTTTTAAAACGGCCTAAAGGAAGGTGAATGTCATGCGCCCCAATAAGCTTCCCCCCCCTTATATAACTATCCAGTCTTCTTTTACATCCAGTGTTTGTATCTAAGCTTGAACCTTTAGGTCCTCTTTCGTGTGGATTGGATCGGTTCGATGAATGGGAATGGTGAATTGGTTATAGAAGAAGGGGAAAGGGGCGTCATTTTATTATTACTGTCATTCTAACTCCAAAAAAAATTTTTTTTAATGCCTCCCCACAAAATTCTAATGGAAGGCGTTTCAAATGTATATTTACGAATTCGCTGGCGGCATTGTTTTCTCCTTGATGAATATGTATGTTTTAAAGGCAAAGGGATTCTCGGGATGGTGGCCGTTCCTCCTTGCCTCATTTAATACGACGTTTATACATTTCATATAGCGATATGCAGCAGGTCGACGTCTGGCACGTGCTTCCGAACTGTGGAATGGTTTATTCAAATTCTTCCATGTGACTTGCCTCATTTGTGTTTCCCTTGCTCTGTTTTTCTGTTTGACCATGATATGGGATGGCCCGGTGAATAATTCTTACATGATCTATGAAAAAAAAGCCTATTATCATGGCCAGAGGAATCGCTTCATCTCCTGATCCCTTTAGGTGTCCTACCCCCCAGACGGGAAAGGCCCAATCCTCTAATCTGAACAGCTTCGTAGGGAGGACGATCCCCAATCAAACCTTTCGTGGTAACGCTGCTTATCAGAGACGATTTCTTCGGTTCAATATAAGGACCCGTGAAGATGATCATTCGGGTCAAAGCCATTCAATTGCTCAAGTTGATGATGACCTTCCCATGGATGCATTTGGTACGTTCTCTTATATTCTCAGCTTGTCGGCAAGCTATCGTTAATTACCCTTTCCTCTAGATTATGAGCTGCTGGCCCAGCTAAATGAAGGACAGCAGAATACAGATCTAGAGCGTGTCCGAGTTCACGAACACCGCCAATTGGTGACGGGGAATTCATTGGATTCGTCACAGACACCTGGAATGAGGCGGGAGTCACGCTTCTTCGAGAATTGTAGGGAACCCTCCGTTTTATAGAAACTTACCTCTAACAATCCCCCCCTGTTTTTTTTTTTTTTGCTTTTCACCACTCTTCGCCCCTCTTGAACTACCTCATTCTGTCTCCTTTGGCTAACAGCATAGCAACTGGCTCTCGAACCACGCCGCTTCGGAATTGGGAACCGAGCTCTTCTGAGATAGGGTTTCCTTCAAGCCCGTTAATTGGCTTGGGGCCTCATGGCAGAATTGAAGCGCCTTCGTCCCGCAATTTCTCTATCAAAGGTAGTCCACATTGGACATCTGCCGTTAAACCATGTCAAGTTGCAGTCGACCCATGCAAGGATAATCATATCATTCCAGCTTCTCCGAAGTTACAAGGCCAAATATCCCTAGGACATGCACCGCCTATCATTCAGGGTATACCCTTGGTCTCTACTCATGAGCTCCCGGATCGATTTCGGGCCATCTTTCCTTTTCCTATTTTCAATGCTATTCAATCTAAGTGCTTCCAGCAAGTTTATCGGAATGATTATAATGTTGTTCTTTCAGCTCCAACGGGGAGTGGGAAAACCGTGATAATGGAGCTGGCTATTTGCCGTTTGGTGAATAGCGTGAAAGATGGTCTTTTCAAAGTAGTTTATCAAGCACCCACCAAGTCCCTTTGTACGGAGCGTTTCAATGACTGGACGATGAAGTTCACATCTTTAGGTCTCAATTGCGCAGAGCTAACGGGAGACACAGACTATGGGCAGTTAAGAAGCGCGCAAAACGCCGGTATTATTATAACTACACCTGAAAAGTGGGATAGCATGACGAGGAAATGGAAGGACCATATGAGATTGATGCAGCTAGTCAGACTCTTTCTCATTGACGAGGTCCACGTTCTGAACGAAGGCCGCGGTGCAACACTTGAAGCAGTAGTATCTCGTATGAAATCCGTCGGTTCAAATGTACGGTTCGTCGCTCTCAGTGCAACGATTCCAAATTCAGAAGATATTGCTACCTGGATTGGCCGAGATGCCACAAATCAGCATTTACCCGCACATAGAGAACGATTCGGCGAAGAGTTTCGCCCCGTGAAACTTCACAAGTTCGTTTATGGGTATCAATCAAACGGAAATCACTTCGCATTCGACAAATTTTGCGGAGCAAAGTAGGCCGTTGTCTTGTCATCTGTTTATGTCAATACGACTGATATTTATACATTTAAGGCTCCCTGAAGTCATTTCTAAACACACCAACAGAAAGCCAATCATGATTTTCTGTTGCACAAGAAATTCAGCCATTACAACCTCGAGAGATCTTGCCAACTTGTGGTCTGAGACTAATCCCCCAAGGAGACTTTGGGACGGTCCGAGTAAGCGAATCGAGGTGAAGAACCCGGATCTAAGAAGTACAGTTGCTGCTCTAGGTGATGTTCCCAAATATCTATCAATTCTAAATGCTTCATAGTGATTATTTCCTCCGGAGTCGCATTTCATCACGCTGGCCTTGATAACAATGACCGTCATGCTGTCGAGGCGGGGTTCTTAGAGGGGCAAATAAACATTATTTGCTGTACATCTACCCTTGCGGTTGGAGTGAATCTGCCTTGCCACTTAGTGATTGTGAAAAACACCGTGAGCTGGCAAGAAGGCGGCTGTCGAGAATATTCCGATCTTGAGATGATGCAGATGCTTGGCCGTTCAGGGCGGCCCCAGTTTGATGATAGCGCCATAGCTGTCGTTTTGACAAGGAAGGAACGTGCCTCTCATTATGAGAAGCTAGTTTCTGGGTCAGAACATCTGGAAAGTTGTTTGCATCTTAATTTAATTGACCACCTCAATGCGGAAATCGGTCTTGGAACCATCACCGACATTGAATCCGCAATCCGATGGCTCGCTGGTACCTTCTTATTTGTGCGGCTGAGGAAAAACCCAACGCACTACAAGCTCAGAGAGGATGCCAACAGAAAGGATGAGGATGAAATGTTGCTCCAGATATGTGAGCGGGATGTGAAACTCCTTCAGGAAATCGGCCTTGTTTCCGCCGAGGAGAGAATAAAGTCGACCCCATTTGGTGATGCAATGGCTCGATACTATGTAAAGTTCGAGACTATGAAGGTACTTCTATCGTTGCCCCCAAAGGCAAAAATATCTGAAATAGTGAGTACTGTACCTTTACTCCCATGATTTAAACATGGGAAAGCTGATATAACTCAGCTCTCTTCGCTTTCTCAGGCAGAGGAATTCCGCGAGATACGCCTGAAGTCAGGGGAGAAGTCTCTATACAAAGAAATCAATCGTGAGGCTGGGATTAGGTTCCCAATTAAAGTGGATATAGCTGTGACTGCCCATAAGATATCATTGCTTATTCAGTCCGAACTGGGCGCAGTAGACTTCCCCACAAACGAGCCGCTACAAAAGCACAAATTGCCGTTTCAGCAAGATAAAAGCTTTGTCTTCTCTCACATAAATCGCCTGATTCGCTGTATAATCGATTCTCAAATTCATTTGAAGGATGCGGTATCGGCAAGAAACGCTTTAGAGCTAGCACGAAGTTTCGGTGCTCGCGTTTGGGATAACTGGCCCCTTCAGATGAAACAAATAGACCAGATTGGGATTGTTGCAGTTAGAAAGCTTGCGGGTGCAGGGATCACCAGTGTTGAAGCTTTGGAAGCGACCGAGGCACATCAAATTGACATGATTCTCAGCAAAAATCCTCCATTTGGTATGAAGCTTCTGGCTCGGCTTGAAGACTTTCCAAAGTTAAGAGTGACCGTGAAGATGACCGGAAAGGTATGGTATCGGCTCGGTTCCAATGACAAGGGTGTTATAATTATAATTTCCTAGGAAACAAGGCCCGGAAAACCGGTTAAAGTGAATTTCAAAGCCGATATTGGGTTTATGAATGAAAAGGTCGCAGTTTTTTTTCACAGAAGACCAGTCTACGTGTGTTTCTTGGCAGAGATTTCGGATGGCCGTATGATCGATTTTCGGCGCATAAGGTGAGGTGCAACAGATTCCTTACCGGTTTTTAACTTCATTCAGTCTGATATATCAACTTTACTTTAGTGCAAGCAAATTACGGAGTGGTCATGTTGTTTTCCTCAGTGCTGAATTGGACAGTGAGTTTCAGCATATTGCGTGCTATGTAATGTGTGACGATATTGGTATGATATTCCCTAGATTCACTTGACATTACAAAAACTTATATAATTTATAATAGCGGGTACTATGCGATATGCCCAGCTTAAGCCTGATATACATCCGTCGGCTTTTCCAATACGCCACTCAGATACAATTGTAAAGTCGACGGATAAACCTACAATGAACACCTCTAGACGCCGCAGCAACGATATACCCAAGGCCCCCGACACAGCTCACCGACAAGTGGACGACTATGATGACGACCTCAAAGACGAGGATTTAATCGCCGCAGGTACAGAGCAATTCCTTTTTGTTGTAGTCTGAGGCTAATAATGCGGCGCAGCGGACAGTGTGGATTGGTTTCTCACCGATGATGAGCTTGCTCCGTCTCGAAAGGAAAAGCATCAACAACTAAAGTCTGGAAAACACGTGGCCGAGCGGGAAAGGGCATTAGGGGATATCAATAGCCAAGAACAGCCGATTCAGCTTTCTAGCGGCAAGTGGAAGTGTAATCACAAATGCAAGGACAAGACAATGTCGGAATTTGCCTCGTAACATATATCACGAACATACTAACAATGATTAGATGTAAACATTTCTGCTGTCGAGAAGGACTTGACAAGCCGCCTAGGGCGAGCAAGAAACAGGCCATTCCAACTTCAAAGCTTGATCACAAAGCGCAGGGGCTCAGCCAATTAACACTCGCAGCATCTCTCACGAGGGATGTACTAACCACTAATCATGCCCGGGGCAATAAACCTAAGATATGGACAGAAACTATAGAGCTTCTAGACTTAACTGAACCAGGGACGATAGTATCATCCCAGAAGATCTGGAGAAGTCCAACCGGAGAAAAACAGAGTGGCTTTGATTTCTGTGAACCGACACAGGGTAAAGGCGGCACACAAGAGGACCTTTCGAAAGCGAGAGGGACTTCTGCATCCCAAAAACTTGTATCCGATTTTCTCTCTTCTCAGAAAAGCTATATTTCAACCGATTTTAGTGACATTATTGTGGACGATCTTCCTCCTCTATCGGCTATGCTTCCTCACCCGCGAGGGGACTCTCCAGATAAGAGCGGAAATGGGAATATTTCCGGGGAAAGCCAGAATCCTTTCTCCGTTTCAGAAGATGAGCTGATCAATATCAGTGGACCATGGTGCTCATCCCAGCCAGATACTTTTGATGCTAGGCATCAGAATTGTTTAGATGCAGAGGCCGCTGTCACCCGGGCTGGCAGCAAACCTTACAGTGCTGAGGGATCCGCGGCAGCGCTGGATATTACTTGTACAGGGGTAAGTGAAGAAGAAGAAACCGGCAAGGCCTTCCCAAAGAACGGCAGCGATGCCATGTCCACAAACGCTTCGGAGCCTGTGCAGTCTAGCACATGCAAGAGGGTGGCCTTGCTACTCAACGATGCTGAACCGGGGCATGGCGTTAGTAAAAAGCGACAAAAGCAAGAAGCCACTCGTTCTATAAATGAGCCTCCAAAAAGGCCCCTTAGATACACTCCCCAGAATGTGGATGAAAATGGGTTACCTCTTACGCAAGCATCCTGGGATGGTATCGATCCCGGCCTTCTCGATGAATTTAAAGACATTGTCGACTTCCTCTAGGCAAGGAGAAATCTGTTTACAGCTTGTCTTTTTTCTCGAGATCTTTCTCTTATTATCTACAACTATCCTTATAGGTTATAGATATATATTTATTATACCTTCTATTCCTGTGATCTTTTTTTTCACCTCTAAATTTCTTTAGTTCATTGTTCGTAGAATGCCCCTTCTCCAAAAATAGTGATTATCATGTTACGTTCCTGGAACAAAACGGTCTCTCACCGTTCCAAGAGGAACAGATGATCTGGGGGCTGCATACTCATCGAAAGAAACACCGGCCACAATAAAAATAACATACAAGAATCAATCCAAGGGGCACCAGGGGAAAGCCGAAAAATCATGCATATCCATTGCCCCTTTACGCAGGGGCCCATACGTGCCCACCACAACAGGACAATCAATGATCTTCATTCTCCAGGGTTATAGGTGCTGTATTGGAGTGTTAAGGTATGATACGATTCATATGAGCTCGTAGTAATGATGCTTAGCATAGGAATATACAGAGTTGGGTCCTAGATTATTAAAGTCACACCGTCCGGGTGTCATAAGACAAGTTCTATGTGATTTTTCAAGACAAGACAATGGCAAGAAGACGCTTTCAATGGAATGGCATCCTTGTTAATGATAAGAAAGAGTGAACCGGTGCCAGGATGTCAGAACTCAAGGGAGTAGCTAAAGGGCAGTGCACCTGTCCAAGACAGAACAATGGCAATCCCTTGCGGAGCCTTGACACAACAACGTGGTTACCTGTGGCCTTCTGTGGCCTTTACTGCCTAACTAAAGAACTTTCCCCTCCCACCCCATCATTCCAGAAGTCCAGTGATGCTCTCAGGTCATATACCGGAGTTGCACATCTCCAACTTCTCCTTTTCCTTTTCCCTTTCCCTTTCAACATTGCACTCAAATTTAAGTACACTATCTATCTTCTCTCACTGGTATTGCTCCTCTCATAACTAGGCGCTTCCATCTTTGATGCGTATGACTGTTCAAAGGAGGAAGAACAAAATTGGCCAGTCGGGCTAGACTGGGAAGCTCTACGAGTAGTTTTAAATCGACCGTTTAACTTGGAAGTTTTCTCGCTTCTTGTTGTGCATAGCCATCGTTGTCATCGTCTTTTTTTTTTCGCTTCCTAAAGAGAGAAGCTAGACTAATTTTATAACAGGTGGATTTCGGCCATCGCACATTTACCATTTATAATATAAAGTCTTCGCACTCCTTCTGTAATCCCTCTTTTTTTTCGCATCCAGGTCGACTTGATACTGAATGACTATTTTCGAAACCGATATCCCCCGTGGTTGTTTGTTTGAAGGTTCTAGAGTAGAATAACTGAAACAAGGACTCTTCAAATTTGCGAAGTTAAGGACGCACCTCTTCAGCGCAGCCGCAAGGGCAAGGACGGAATTTCCCTAAAAAAACTCAAGCATCTTCCCATGGAAAAAATAAACCAAAAAACTAAAAAACAATAAGACAACGAGAAGCCGTAGAACGGGAATGGGTCGACTGAATTACTCTGCTGTAAGTAAATGCCTTGGCCCACTTGACATTACCTTAAGGGAATATAGCATGCTGTTAACGGGAGGTCATCTTAGAGGAGAGTTGAGGGTCTTAAGGCTGGACAAGTCCTTGCGAGGGATCTGGTACAATAGTCCCTTGACGCCTCTATCTCCTTGTCATGATCGACTAACTATATCGGTTAATAGAGAAAGCGGATTCCACCAGGGGTGGCGTCAAAATCCGCGGCTCGAGACCCGTATCTTGAAATCGATATTTCCGGCAAGAACTTGACGGATGAAGGCTTCGCCGTGTTTATCGATGATCTCATTGCATGCCTCATATTCCGAGATCAAGAACACCCACAGGGAGCTGTTAAACTGGCCGAACTGCATCTGCAGCGGAACAACCTGACTATCCAGGCTCTCAAGAAGCTTGCCCAAGTTATATCCCTTAGCTCGGGGGACCTCAGAGAGCTCAGCCTGTCAGGAAATAAAATTAAGGTAGTTACAAGAGAAGAAAAGGTAACCTGGAAGGAATTTCTCCACTCATTTAAGGGTTGCTATGTGCTTAAGAAGCTTGACATCGGTAGCAACCCTCTCGGGCCTCAAGGTCTTGAAATTCTCTCCCGGGTTTATATGCAAAGTGAGCTTGACTTTCATAAAACAGATGAAGGTGGCGCCCAAGGGAGGAGAGTAAGACCCGGTGAGATCTCGAATGAGGCATTCAGCACGTTGGGCCTTGAAAGCAGCAAGGAGAATCATAGGTCAGGGGTAAAAGCCCCGAATGGCCAACGTATCAAGCTGCGCGCACTTCGTCAAACCAGAGGTGGGTCCCTCTAAGAGGAGAGACTGGACAATGATAACAAACCCCGATTCCCATAGGTCGCAATTCTGCTCTCGCCCTTGTTGAAAAGATTGTTCCGGAATGTGATATTAAGCGCTATGCAAATACCAGGGGGCTGCGTTCAATTCCGTATCTCGTCCTATCAGATGTATCAATGACGAATGCCTGCGCTGTCCATTTGTCTAGCATTTTGAGTATCCATCGGAGCCCGCAACAACTTCTTCCATTCCTCCCGGGCGGAAAGGCACTTTCTCTTCCCGACGGAGTCGCCCACTGTAAAGGGATTATTTGGCTTCCTAACCGAGGCCTAGGTCCGCTTGCGGAAGACCTCCTGACCATGACGGAAAAGTCTCGGGATTGGGCAACAGATGCCGGACCTGAAGAGAACCCTGAAGAATATTTCGATCCCTTGGTAACTCCAGGCATATTGCACCGCTGGGATAGCAAACGAAACCAGATGAGAAAGAAGCGTGATATCGAGTATACACGTCTCACAAAGAGGGTTCGGATTGATGTATTAAGGGTTGAAGGCGTTCATAGCGCCGACATCTGGAGTGCCGCACTAAGGATGATGGTTACATGCCGTGCGATCTTATTAGAAGACAGGGATCACAACCTGGTAGTCGCCTCAAATAGTGATCTGAAGAAGCAAGGAGACAATGAGGAAAACATTCACTCTGACGGAACACATGAGGCAGGGGTTTCGGAGGCTCCTCAACGCCACACACTTGCAGAAGAATGTCCGCTGCACTTTCTAACACTTCAGGGACGATCTCATGCAGCTCCGACTCCAGTCGTGGCACGTCCAGAGGTGGAGAGTGATGACACCTCTCCACCACAGAGTTTGCCATCACTACATCTTGGGAAGAGCTATTCCTACACAACTGCAGCAGCTACATCTCCCCCGCCAAGAAAAGAAAATTGGCGATTTGGTCTGCCTGAAGAACTCTGGCGAAGGATCATCGCTGAAGGTATCGGTGTTGAAGATATTCTCAATCAAGACCAACAGCTCCAGATTATGCGATATGCCTCTGATTGGCATGTCCTTTCGCAGGAATTAAGCATTAGAGGTGCAGCGGATCATCAACAAGTCTGGAAAATCCTGGACAGTGTTGGTTGTTTCACTTATAATCCACAATTGTGAGAGACACCTATGACATCGAAAGGGAGGGATTTACGCCTGGAATATATGGTTACAATATCGGGATGAATCGATGAGCTATGCCTAGGTTGTGATTTACCAGCAAAAGAAAACCCGGTCAATGAATGGGTAGTTAGTCCATGGGACATTGGGAAGTAGCGGGTACCTAAATAGGGCATCGTTGACCGTTGACAACAGGAACCCTAGAGCATCTCGATTACCTAATGGGGGATAAGTTATAATGGAATGAACTCTCACGAGGCTATGATGGTAGCACCGGGAATGATAATAGGAATGATAATAGGCCATAATAATCAGAATCGAGATATGATATATGATCAGAAAAAAGAAAACCGCCCCGCTTCGCGTGGGGAGTTGGCTGTGTTTGGTTCCTCTGCGTTTTGATGAGTTGAGAAAGTACCGGATCTTAGTAGTAATAAATGGGCATACGAATCATCAAAGTATGATAGATGATATGATGATATGTGATATGTAGTTATTATCATGATACAGTACATACCATTATGATCATCATACCATTATCACTACTTCAGGTATTGATTGATATTATCGCTCCATACCATATCATAGTCCAGCCGTGTCTGTCATAGCCGAAAGGCTGGAGGATACCGACAATAAACCTGATTAAATAAGAATAGTCCAGCCGGGTCTGCTTCAATCATCGTCATTATTTACATTTACATATCACATAGGATAGCAAGCAGTACTTCTTCTTCCATTTTCTTTCGTTTCCCTTTTTCTTTTGGGATCTTCCACTCTGTGCAAATCCTGAAGTGTTGTTATTCTTATTCGTCCTCTCGACCCCCAGTTAGTTAAATCGAGCTTGACTCGTCCCGCTGCCAAAAATAAGAATAAACTACCTAGACAATGGTCTGGAATAATAATAAGAAGCAGAACTTCTCGTTAGTGGAGGATGCCTCTTTTGCTCCCTCCACTTTCAGTGATGGACTGCCGTTACCCAAACTATTCGTTTTCGACTTGGACTACACCCTTTGGCCTTTCTGGGTGGATACCAATGTCACTGCACCTGTGAAGCCCAAGGACAATAATTCCCGCTGCGTGGATAGGCAAGTACCTACCTGAACAGCCTCCCCTTTCTTCTTTGACCATTCTTCCTGGAGCCAAGGGAAGGCTGAAAGGGATTGGAATTCCGTTTATGGTGATGAATGTTGATTGGACCCTGTGGGTCGATCCGATCCCTTCCCATCCTTTATTTTAAAATCCTGTGATGATGATTCCAGTGATTTACATGGTACCCTGGCAGAGGGGGAAAAAGGAAAACAATCACACCGCTGACTTGGGATTCTTATCTCCTATTGTCTCCTTTCTCAGATGGGGTGAATCCTTCGCCTTCTATCCGGCTGTCTCGTCCATCTTACATGCATGCCGCGTCCGGCACATTCCGCTTGCCCTTGCATCGCGCACACACGATCCGGACTTGGCTAGAGATATGCTGAAGGCGTTGCACATCATCCCGACCTTCTCAGATAACCCAGCAGCCGATACGCGCTCCATCCGTGCCCTCGACTACTTCGATTACATCCAGATCTTCCCCGAAAACAAAACGCGGCATTTCAGCCGCATCCAGCAGGCTAGCGGTGTCCCCTTCGAAGAAATGATTTTCTTCGATGATGAAGCCCGAAACCGCATCGTTCAGACAGAGCTGGGTGTCACCTTCTGCCTGGTCCGTGATGGCATGACGCGCGAAGAGGTCGATCGTGGTGTTTGCGAATGGCGAAGGAGGAAGGGGATCAACGCTGACGAGCAGAAGATCTTCGATCAAATTACGGAGGAGATCCTAGCCTGAGTCTCTCACCCTGTCTCACTACCACTTCCACTACTTCACAATAATGCGCATGCATGTACACAACGTTGTATATGGAAACCTATATACCTGCCTCGTTACCAGACCTCGATACGGAGTGCGGTTGCTTCCATATGTGGGTTCCTGATAGATATGATACTCATAATCATATATAGGGCGTCTGGGTTGGTGGATTACATACATACCATACATACGTACACACAATAGAGCGATAGTGTCTCGAGTAATCGACATTTATTCCCCTCCCTGCGGAGGATTGATTATATGTTAGTATTGTACATCCCTCATTTCATGATAAAGTGGTGAGGTTTGTTTTTTTTTTTTTTTTTCCTGGTTCCGAATCAGTATCAGCTATCCGGGCACAAGCATATGAGAATCCAATCCATCATAGAAGTTCCAGGGTTCAATCAAGGTATGGGGTTAAGTTGAGTAAAGTGCACCACAACCATACCATGGTTGTCTTTCCAGTCTATCGTCCATAATTTGGGTTCATAATTTGGGTTCCCGAGAAGGCGTCATTAATATGTACATGTACATGTATGTACATAAGGATGTGCTACATGGTTAGTACTTGGTAGTATTTACCTGATCAGTAATCCTACTACAAGGCAACCAACCCAATTATTGATATTATCTCAGCGAGTTACAGACAAGGAGAGAATCTAAATCGTTCGTGTATGATAGTTTATCAAAACCGGAAATCCTAGCCGATCTTGAGGTTATGATTCCAGGTGGTGGGTGATTAAATTCTCGAGAGTAGCAAGCAAATCTATGTGATAGCTGTTCTGTTTTTCGCATACATACAAGTTTTTACACGGGGCGGCATTTAGTGTGGTACAAAGGCAAACCTTGTCTGACATAGCACGTGACCGTCTAAGCAAAAACGCTTCCGGCAGATCCAACCATCTGATTCACCTACCTTGTCGCTACTGCTGGTTTGGCAAACTCTCATTTTCATCGCACGAATTTTAAGCCGCCCGCTTGAGAGCATGTTGGACATACTTTTCCACCTTGAGGGCGGTGTAAGGTAAAGCCTGCCAAAAGCATTAATATTGAACATAACGATTTCAACTTCCGGAATCGCCATCCCCATTCTCAATACGGTGGCGCAACTATAACCTGAATCTGTGAATCCTCTGAATCTCCAAATCTCTCCGAAACTTATCTCCTAGAGACTTACATAAATTTCCGAACTTTTTTAACCTTTCTCGGCAAGAAGTTGCGTAAGGTATGCCGATGCCTCTGCGGTGCGCATCCTCCCATCCAAGAATATGATCATTTGGCGATGTGATCAGAGTTGGCTAATTAGTCGGTGTGCGGTTGCTAATAGTTATCCTGCTTCCTCTTGATAATCAGCCGGACACAAAGAGCGATATTCGGGTGATTAATTGAAGTTTGAATGCCTTCCAACATTCCACTGGCAGGTTCGAGCCCTCGGGACTTTTTTTAATTGGTCTCTCTGTATCGAAGTCCATGGTCGCCAAACAGCCTAAAAAGGCATACAGTTGATGGGAGCAACCGCTGCAGCTCGTGTATTTGAGCATAGGCCGACCGGAAATCCTTCTATTGACGATGTGACATAAAACATACCACTCATCGATCGCCACGTTGTTGGAAAGGAGGATCTTTAAAGACCTTCTAAAATTCCTGTGAGACTATCTATTTCTGGTCCAAGGTGTACACATAAGTATAAACGCCCTCACATATTTCATCAAATAGGCTGGGATTCTCATGTTTGGTTTCCGCATAAACCAACACTACAGGGGTTCATGTCTGGATACCGGTGCTTTGACTCGAGTTATTCTTCTCCTAGCTTAAGTGAGTCGTATTAGCAGAATTGAGTAAATATTGTGAAGGCTTGGAAAATATTACTTTTTTCAAGGCCCGTCCGCGCTAATAAGCAATATATCTCCTATGATGGTTGGTAAACTACGCCATAACCTGTTGGGGGCCAGCATCAAGCAAGCCTGCATTGCATCGAACAATATGCCATATTGTTTAATGACGTTGTTGGGGTGGAACCCCTCTTTACTCAATTCTTTCAGGCTAGTACTATGATCCTGACGGTTGATGGAGTGGCCTCTCCTGAAACGCCTGCTTTCTGTTCCAAGGGCGTTTATACACTATCCTCCGTCCCAAAATCGGGAATCCCATACGATAGCAAACAGCGGAGGAATATCCTAAATAGGTTGTGTGGCGGACTAGGCTCAGGTGCGGGTCACATGACCCACAAGTTGATACAGTATCTATCCAGTACTCGCTTCCCCGAGTTCTTTCTTCTCTTTCTTTTTCTCTTCACCTTTGAATTTTCGTATAGATCACTCTTTAGCTAATACACTTCAGGATTGGGTCACCACAGTCTGCTCCAGAATAGGAAATCAGCAACCTCAAGGACGACCATCAATAGAAAATCGAAAACCTTAATTTTCCTTTTGATGCTTGCTATAGAATTAATTCTTTTTGATGGTTGTCCCTCAGGTTTTTGATTTCCTTTTGATGGCCCTGAACAAGAACCGGACTTCAGCCGCAACAACAATTCAAGTCAAAAGATCCGAGGTATTAATAAATCTATTTTTCAATAAGTGGAAGTCTATAAGACCTTTGGTTACGGTGTAAGAAGTCAGCCTGTAAGTTTGACCATTTTGTATAGGAGTCCTGATAATGGGTCGTCTGGGAAGGCAAGCCCAGACCAGATTTGGACTGAAAGGACTCCTTGCGGTAACCTGTAGAGTCGGTCGCTTAGTACCTTCATGTTATTACTAGCGTAATACCAAATACCAATCCTGATCAGGTGATAAATTATGGCTGGGAATTTGTTCTGAACGATCCGCTATGTAGGCCTTTAGATACAAGTGTTGAGCGTAGTCCATTATATATATACCTATATATATATATGACTGATAGTAGTTTCGCCTTGGTGTTGGGTTTTGCTTGGCCGGCACCATAGTTTGCCTGTAAATTATGCCGGGCAGTTTGGTATAAAAGCAAATAGTGGGCGTTATGAAGGATAGCAGTATTCAACCCATTTTTTCTCGGCTATTATTTACTCCATACCGATAAAAGTCATGTAGAAATGCAGTCCTAGTTGTATCACACAATTGATTAGATTTTTGGGACTTAGATTTAGCACTTGAGGCAACGAAAGTTGGTCATAGGCCGGATGTTGTTTTTTCCTATACGAATTTTTACACAAGGTTCTTCGGGACCTGAAACAGTTCAGGCGCTAGCAACGCCGCCGTTCTGAGTAATATCTGAAAAAAAAGAAAAACGAATAATGGAGTGAGTGGCGCTGTACTAATTACTAATGTACCAAAGGTTTTGTCCTTTTTTTCTCCAGCCAAAATAAGAAAGATAGGTACATATCGAGTTTACGTAGAGGCTAGATCTAACATAGCTGAAGGGTCGAACCCCTTCTATCATATTACATTGTGTGGTGGTTGTAATACGAGTTACAACTACACAACATCTAGAAGATACAGCCAACATTTTGTCGGCACACTGCTTGCGCGCATCCGCCTCACCTTATTCAATCTATGATACTACGTTGGGCCCAGCAATACTAATATAAAAAAAAATCGGGCAATAACATCTCCTAGATTCGGAGAAGCCGCATACTTTAATGGATAAAAGCGGCTCAAATGTACTATGGAGAGTTGTGAGCTCAACAAAATCATAGAGGAAACCGGGGCTGTTATAGGCAAGCTTTAAAGCTGTGCAGAAGACAATGATAATGCAGAAAAAAAAAATAGAATTAATTAGCAGATCAGATAGCCTCTTTTACCGGGTTATTTAGCGTTCGGGATGGCTTCCACCTTCGACCTAAGGGCGTGCCCTTCAACACCACAACTGGACCGAATGGTCTACAGAGACATGCTTGCGGAGCTCCCGGTAATTCTCAACTGCCGAGTCGTAGATCTTGCGACTTAACGCAAGTTGTTGGTTGAGGGGGAGTGGTATCAGCACCACTGCCAGAGGTTTAGGCGGGGATGAGTTCTTTCGGATCGGAGAAATTGTGTGGGAAGGGGAGCTTATTCTGAAGGGAGTTAAGATGACCGGGTGGCTATTTTCCAACGAATTAATAAGAATAAAGCTTGATAATTGGCAGACTTAGCTATTTCGTGATAAAAGAAAAGAAGGATCTGCTACAATGTCATCTGAACACGTCGATATAGTGGAACCTGGAGTGTTATATAGTTGCTCGAAGAGAGTGATTGGATCTGGATTGTATGAGACAGGCGGGAGCCAAGAAAGAGTCAGGTGACCCTAGGGAAACACTTCCTCCGGTGCCGGGGTGGCTTACTAATGTACCTATCATACTTCTATGATAGTAATAACTTTTAACTATTAAAATTGAGATAGTTAAGTTAATCAATATAATAATGGCAAGTCCCAAAGAATAATACTGATTAATGACATGATCTCAACATCCACAGAATCACTCTCAAGCAAACAGAATACACCTACTTAATGCTGTATATGTATATATATTGAAAAAGAAAAGAAGGGACAGAGAATGACAAGTCCAAAAGATACCACTACTCTATCACCTCATACCGCAGATTGAAAAGACAAAAAGGCCATGCCGCCTCCTACAACCCAAAACGCATCAACAACACCCAAACCACCTCTTGCCATTCACCCGACAGCCATAATCGCTGACACCGTTCTCCTCCACGGGACACACCAGATCAGCATCGGCGCAAGCGCGGTGATCCATCCGCGCGCGAGACTATATAGTTACGATGGGCCCATCGTGATCGGAGAGGGCTGTGTCATCGGGGAGAAGAGCACCATCGGATCCGGTGCTACCATTCCTTCGTCCTCAGCCACCCCAACGCGACTATCCTCCTCCGTGATCATTGCCCCCTTTGCCATGGTCCTCCCGGGCGTATCCATCCAGACCGCTGCCGTGATCGATTCCCTCGCGATCGTGAACCGGAACGCGTCTGTCGGCGCCCACGCCAAGGTCTGTTCCGGCTGCGAGATCCCGGAGAATGGCGTCGTGGACGACTGGGCTGTTATCTGGGGTGGGCCGTTCGATGGTCAGAGAAGGAGAAGAAGACCTCCCAAGTCGGCACAGCGGGCATGTCGTGATGCTGTGGATACTACTAGTAATAATAATGATAACAAGAATCATGGTGGAGGCGACTTGCTAGATATTGGGACGGTCGAGGATGCGAGGTTGATTGTCCTCCAGAAAGAACGGGAGAGTTTAGCTAAGATGATCGGTTTCTCGTCATCACCTGTTTTGCAGAAGAAAAGGTGACTTTCCCCCCCTTTTTCCTAATAGGGATCATGGAAAAAGGAAGCCTCCCGCAATGCTTTTTCCATGGCTGAGAAATTCTGTCTTCTAGCAGGCATGTAAATCGTGCAACCCTAATAGATACCTAATCCATACTGAAGATTTTGATATATATATGTATAATAACTATCTTGTATAATGATAAATATTCACTTTTTCCCCTCTTTTCGACGACTTGAGCATTCGATATTAAAAGATATGATACGTATTTAGATGATATCTGGGTGTACCGCTCTTTTTGGTCGATTCCGTCTTTCTACATTATCATCACTTTCGAAGTTCAGCGGTTATTGAAGAACAAGTCTATTTTTCATATGTATCGGGTGGAACGCATATCTGTCCTTTGAATAAAATCGATTTGAACTTGGGTATCTACTTGATAATTTAGGTATTCTATTATAAATCTTTTAGGGGAACAAGGTGAAATATAAGCCTTTCTTTTCATTTTGTTACCCCGCCTCCTTTTTGCGATCCTTGAATGATACATTGAGTGAATATACAAAATCCGTACGCGCCCACTTGAAATGTTGAACGCCGGTCAGAAGTCGCTCCATTCATTTAGTAAAGACATTGATACTTATGTAATACAATCAAGCCGTCGTCGATCTGGAAGAATATGAGATGAGAGAATATGATGGCCATGACATGAAACAAACGACTAGGTAGAGTAAGAAAGAGAAGAGGAAGGGAAGTTAAATCGAACACGAGAAAAAGATCTCGGATTAACCATTATTTGACGCGAAAGCCATGATATCATTGGATTGAAGAGCGATAGTAAGGAATCCCGATAAGATAAAATGTAACATGTATGCTACTTATGAACCACTGTTGATCCCACCACCTCTCATTCTTTTCCCTCCGCTCTCAGGAACCTCTGTGCTTATTTCGCCTTCTTCCCTGGTGCGTTTATTTCCTTGTGGAATGAATTGACGGGCCTGAGCATTCAGGCCCCCTCGACCACCACCCGGGCTAGATTGTGCTTGGTTTGGAGAGGGGGCTGCGGTTAGTTGGATATTCTGAGCCCCTCCCCGACCCTGCCCTCCCCGACCCTGCCCTCCCCGGCCTTGCCCTCCCCGGCCATGTCCTCCTCGGCCTCCCCGGCCACGGGGTAACGAGGAGCCTCTTGTTGGCGGTTGTTGTTCCTGCTGCTGCGGTGGTTGTTCAGAGGGCTGAGGCCCAAAGGGATTATGTGGCGGAGCTGCGCCACGACCACCTCCTCTGCCTCCTCGAGCAATTGGTAAACCGGATTGCAGTGCTCTCAAAGCTCCAGCTCCAGCTCCTAGATTTGTGTGGTAGCCCGCTCCTGCTGCAGGGGGGGGCTTATTTGGTAACGGTACCGAAGGTTGAATTTGCTGAAGCTGCGGGAAGGGACTAGGTGGTTGGCTTTGACTGATAGGAGGTGCTAATGGCTGCTGCACTTGCTGCTCAATGGCTTCTTGTGACTCAACTTCAGATTGAGTCTCAGGCTGCGTAGGAGTTCCAGCTAGGATTGGCCCGGGTGCGGATGTAACTTCCGGTGGCACACTTGGCTGCTGCATCTCAGCCTCGAAATTAGGAGCAGGAACGGGCGCGGGCGCAGTAGAAGTAGAAGCAGGAACAAAAAAGGGAGCAGGCACAGGGGACGGGGCTGGAGCAGGCGCCAGGGCTGGGGATTGCATAACAGCATTAGCCACCGGGATGGCTGCTCGGGCAGCGGCACCACCCTGCCCAGGCTTGGGAGTCTGTGGAGGAGCGGCTTTAGCATTCTTTGCGACCTCCCAAACTTCGATGACTGGTTTCTCAGGCGTCTCCGCAGCAGCTTTGTGAACGACTTCAATTTTCGCTTGGGCTGTTCGGAATCGTGAATCAAGCATACTAATCTTCGCTAAAGACTTTTTATCAGATAATTCAACGGCAGACTTAATCTTGTCTTCTTGTGCTTCTTCATAAGCCTTTTTGAGAGCTTCCTTTTCCTCACCAAACTTCCTCTCCATCCCGGCTAGAACTTCTGGACTCGGAGCTGCTGCAGCTTGACCTTGAGTTTCTTGTCGTTCCCTCTCCTTCGCAAGAGAAGTTCTTATGTTATTCCGCAGAATGCTTCGAATAGTCTCATTCTTCGCTACGAGTTCTCTAACTTGGGCGTCTGTGAGCTCCGGTAGTTCTCCATCTGGTCTCTTCGTAGGTGCTGCAGGTGTTTCTTCAAGCTGTTGTGCAATCGTAGGCGCCTGCTGCTGACTGGCTCTAACTCTCTCTATCTCCTGCTTCTGAGCGTTTCGAACTTCAGCTAATTTATTTTTGAAATTCTCTTTCAGCTTCTCAGACTGCTCCTTGATCTTCGTCTCGCATTGAGCATCTTTTTCCGCCAGGGCAGTTTCGAGGCGCTGAATCTTCTCTTCTAGGGTCTTTATCTTTTCCATGTCACCGGCAGGTGGTGCGCTCTGGGCATTAGGAACGGGTTCGGAGTGAGTTCCGCTCTCTGTGGCGGGAGGAGGCGCTTGCTTCTCTGCTAACGTCTTGAGTTCGTTGAGTTCTGCCCGTGTAGCGCTTAGCTCTTGCTGGATAGCATCTTTCTCCTGAAGTACGGCATTTAATTCTCCCTGCTTTGCATTTATACGTCCCGTAAGCTCCTTTGACCGGGCTTTAAATTGTTCTGTGAGTTTTGCACGCAATTCCTGGACTCGGTCTTCTGCCTGCTTGATTTGGTCTGGGAATGCTGCCGCCTGAGTTTTAAGAAAGTCTCGGGATGATACGGCTTCATTACGCTCCTTCTCCAAGGCTGCAAGCTTGTCTTTCAGCGCTTCCATCTCAGCAGGGTCCACGCGGTCATATTTCTGTAGGATTGTCTGAGTCCGCTGCTGCCACCGGTCACGGTCCTCTTGCAATAACTTCATCTCCTCGTCTTTTGTCTCAACCAGATTTTCAAGTTCCCGGATCCGAGTTTCGAACGGTTCTATTTGTTGAGACAGCTCTTCAGCGCGGATGGACTTCTCTGCAAGAGCCGTCTCAGCCTGTTTTACCTGGTTTCGGAGGGTAACGCTGCTCTCTCGGAAAAGATTAAGTTCATTAAGCGTTTCCAGCAATTTATTGTGACTCAAAGCATTATTCTCACTATCGGCAGCGGCGCGACGTTGTTGTTCTAGTTTAAGGCGCGTTTCATCTAGCTGGGATTGAGTGTAGTCTAGCTGCTGTCGCAAGCGTTTGCTTTCTCGAATAGATAGGTGATATTGTACGTCGACGATCTCTTTCTCCCTACGCAAAAACCTGATCACCTCTTGGAGTCCCTCTAAGCTTGAGCTCGCGGCTTCCGATTCCTCCTCGTTCTCAGGAATACTTGCACGGTCTCTCTGTAAAGCCGAAATCTGCTTCGTGATGTTTTCAAGCTGCGAATGTAACAAAGAATTTTGGTGAAGAACCTCTTCGCGCCGCTTCTGCAGCTCTGAGAGCTCTCCCTCGTACCTTTCCTTGATTTCATTCCAACTTTCTTCCTTCTGAGCGAGATCTTTTCCGGCGGTGTCAGCTTGTGTTTTCAATTCAACAATCTCGAGCTTCAATTGATTCGCTTCAGCGCGGACCGTTTGTAGATTCTTAGCGGCGTCTGCATGTTTAACTAGCTCGTTCTCATAGTTCTGCTGGGCATGCTGAGCAATCTCTGCCTGAGCTTTGATATCATCTTGGTGGAATTGCGCAGCAACGACGTATCTTTCGTTTTCATCTTTGAGTCTATATATTACCACTTCGAGAGCTGCTTTCTGTTCCTTAAGAGAGCGCGCAGCTTCTGCCTGCTCGTTGCGAAGCCTCGACACCTCAGCGTCTGTCATAGAGAGCTCTGCCGTGATCTCCTCGATGCCCCTCTGGAGATCCTGAACTCTTTTCTCTTTCTCTTCGATAAGTTTGTCAGTTTCCTCCCGGTACTGTTCTTGCGTATCTGTCACGGACTGAAGACGTTCCTCGGTCGCCTGACTGATTGCTTGATAGTCCTCCACTTGCTCTTTCGCATGCTGCAGTTCGCTACTAGCCAACGCCAGATCTCGTCTCAACTCAGAGACTTCGATAGACAACTCCTGTTCGCGAGTCAAACCGCTGGCCTCGTCTCTCTCTGCGGGCATCTCCGCCGCGCTAATTGGCATGGGAATAGCTGTCGGCTTAGATTGCAAAACTTGTAGTCTCTCTTCCGCACTCTTGAGTTCAGCACCTATCGCGTCTACCCTGCATTGCAGATAATCTCGCGCGGTCTTGGTAGCAACGAGTTCTTCACGAACCGAACTCAAACTCGTCATTAAATCATCAATTCGTTTTTGGCTTTGTTCATGTTCGTACTCCCTACGCAACGAAGCCCGCTTTGACTCTTCGATTTCATTATTTAATTTTCGTTTTGTCGACTGGAGCTCAGACTCGAGCGACTCGACAGTAAGCTGCAAACGACGCCGGCTTTCTGAGTCCGCATGTTCACGTTCATTGAGAAGGTTTTGCATACTTGCATTGAGAGAATCTAATCGGCTGCGTTCGTTTCTGAGAGACTCGCTGTCTTCAATGAGACGTTTTTCAATATTCTTCCAGAGATCTTTCTCCGCTTTCAGATTAGCGTTTTCTCTTTGCAGGCTATCTACAAGCCCCTTCGCCTCCACAAGATCTTCCGCGGCTTGCTGGGTCTTCAAGTCTTGTCTAGTGGCATTCTCCAACAATGTGCCATATCTCTTTTGAAGCCCAGCATTCTCGTTCCTGAGCATGTTGAAATTACTTTGGAGGAGCTCTGCTCTCTGCATAGCAGCACTCAGCTGGCTATTCGACCGGCTGATCTCACTCAAGAGCTCACTGTTTTTTCTGGAGAGTTCGTTGACTTGTTGTTTGAGGGCCGCATGATCTGTCGCAGTCTCCTGACGGAAAGTGTCGAAGTGCGATTGCACCTTCCGAAGTAGCTCAGCATAATCCGGTACATCTTGAGATTGTTGACGTTCCGGAATGATAGGGGGTACTGAACCAAGCGGAACAGACTGAGAAAATGTTGACGTATCAGAAAGAGTTTGGCCCCTTCGCATGAGCATACTGCGGAATGTGTCGCGCTCCTTCACATAACTCTTTGTTTGAGCGACGAGATTCGCAATCTCATCGCGGTATGTCTGGACGCGGATACGAAGCTCCTTTAACTCCTCCTGATCCTGCTGATAAGCAGCATCTTTGTGGCGAGCTTCTGTACTCTCCATCCGGTCACCGAGTTCCCGAAGCATTCGTCGGAGAGTGACGTTCTGCTCCTGAAGTTCGTGGATATCTTTAAAGCTCGCCAAATTGCGGCTAATGAAGCGACCCGTCGCACTGAGCTCGGCAGACGACTCGTCAATTTCCTTGCGAGCGATTTTCTCCAGTTCAACCCGGTCATAGGCACTTTCACCCTCTTTAAGAAGCGTCACCTCCAGAACCAAAAATTTCACTTGGGCGCTGAGATCCCTGAGCTGCTGCCGTAGAATCTCACCTTCCTTAGTTAGTCCTTCAACCTGGCCCTGCCATCTTCTCGCTTCCCGAGTAACCTCATCTCTCTCCTTTCCAGCAGTCTCAAGAATCTTTGACATATCAACTACGGCGGTCTCAAGTCTTGCATGGTCAGCGCGGAGTTCGTCAATCTCAGGTTTGCTTGATTCTAGATCTTGGACCATCTCGTCGAGAGTGGCTTTGAGCTCTTGATTGCTCTTTTGTTCTGCCGCAAGCATTGTTCGCATCTTGTCGTATTCGGCATACATTTGTGTTAATGTCAAACCCCCTTTTATTTTTGACGTCCGTGGCGAGAATGCTCCAACAGGCGTACTTGCTCGAAGCGGGGTGGCTGGTCCTCCATTTATGCCACGGCCAGGGCTAAAAGATGGATTTCTGGTAGCAGATGCTTCGGATTCGAGTTGATTGACAGTTAACTCTAACTCAGCAACACGGCGCTCAGCAGATTCCTTGTCTGAGTGCTCAGTCTCGACTTCAACGCGGAGTCTCGAAATTTCTTCGGCCGCATCGTCTCGAGCTTTTTCTAATGCCAGCTGACACTCTTGCACTCGCTGTTTGGCAGTTTCCGCAGCGGCTCCTTGAAGCTCAGAAAGTCGATTCGCGCTATCTAGCTCAATCCTGAAAGACTCGGCTGATTGGATAGCCTCCTCCTTGAACTGTTGAATAGTCACAAGTGACTCTTCGTATTTATGCTCAATATCGTCTAGGCGGTTCCTTAATCCATTTTCACTCCGTCTTAACGAATCAATACTTGTGTTGGCCTCCTCGATTTCGCGTTGAAGCTCGGAAATTCGTGCGCTCTTCTCCTTCCGAAATTTGAGGTACTCGGAGGACTTCGTCTTCAACTCCGTTTCAAACCATTCATTATTTTTTTTCGTCAATTCAAGTTCTTGCTGAAGACTCTGCTCGCGGAACCTACCGCTTGCAGATGCTGAGTTAAGAGATTGAAGATTATGTTCCGCAGCTGAAAGCTCCCGTCTGAAATCGATAGTTTTCTTATGTTGAACTGAGAGCTCCTCTGCAAGCTTGTCATACGCGGCGGACTTCGACTCAAGCAAAGCCAGCGTATCACGATTCGAGCATTCGAGCGATGTTATACGGGATTTCAGACTAGCAACTTCAGACTCATTAGATGTAGTGGAGGACCTTAGCGTGGCGATCTTGGACTCTAGGTTAGAACGTGCTTTTTCTATCAAGAAGTTAAACCAGTTTCTAGTATCGAGCAAAACCCATAATACCGACCTGACTGTTCCAGCCTAGCCCGAAGGTTGGATACCTCATTCAAACTCTTCTCAGCCGAACCTTTGAGAGCTTTGACCTTAGCTTCGCTGCCCCGAACAGCATTTTCGAGTTCTACCTCGAGTCGGAGCTTGTCTGATCTGAGTTCATCAAATTCCCGTGCTTTTCTGGCAGCGCTTTGCAACAGCTGGTTAACCAAATCAACGGTAGGAGCGTGCGCGAGGGCCGTAAGGGCGGACTCTGGGATCGCATAATATGAGGAGAGGGAGGTGATATCGATAATCGCGGCAGCCATGACGTGCAAAAGATGGATTCAACAACAGCCGCAAATATTGCTGAACCTCTAGGAATATCTCGGAGATGGTGGGAGAACGTAGGAGGGACTGATCAAGGCGTGTATGATATGCACTAGAACAAGTGCACACAGTGCTACGACAGCCAAACTATGGCATGTTGCAAGAGGAAGATAAAGAAACAGACCACGACTTTCTTTTTTCCTTTAGTATTGGCTAAGACCTACGTATAGTAGGCCCCAGTCCAAAGGCAGTTTGTGGTGATGAACAATGAAACGGTCGGAGAGAGAGCTCCTGTTTCAACTAGTACTGTTTAGCGTAGAGCACATGACCTTAGCGCCGTTAAAATAGGGCTGAGCCTCCAAAAAAGACGATTCGAAGCTCCCCTGCTTCGGGTCAAATGGAATCTTCAACAAAACGATATGTTAAGACAGAATTTCTTGATACGCTTTCATATGCCCCAGTACGATGATTTTGAATAGAGCTCGTCTAGCCTGGGGACATTGAGCCAGGCCTCGACTCTTCCAGGCCTTATATTCATATCTTCCTTAGGCAACTTTCCGAGAGTAATAACTATGTCGTATCTTCAGCAGCAGATCCACAGTTTCAATGCGAGTGTTGTCTCATCCGCAAATCGTCTGCCCCAGAAACGCTCTCTCTCAGGCAATACACCTGGGGCTAGCATTCCTACCAATACTTCTCAACCTGCATCATCTTCATCTACACCCACACCTGGCAGCGATGCGAAGAGAAGACGGCAAGATGCAGATATAGTCTACTCGCAGCCTGCTAACACGGGTACTGGCAAAGATATCATGACCCAAGTACTTTTTGCGATCGAGCACATGAAATCCAAGAATGTTCCACTAAAATTCAACGACATTGTCTCGTACTTGTCTCTTCAACATCGTGCCCAGGATCAAGGCTACCTACAAGCGCTGCGCAGTATTCTTCAAGTACACGAAAAGGTCAACTATTATGCTGAGGGTGCAAATGGTGAAGGCACCTTTAGCTTTCGCCCCCCGCACAACATCCGCTCTTCAGAGCAACTCCTCCAGAAACTCCAGTCCCAGCCGACTGGGGCTGGAATGAGCGTACGTGAACTTAGGGAGGGCTGGCCAAATACTGAGGAAACTATCAATAGGCTGGAGAAGGAAGGCAAAATCCTCGTCACTAGAAACAAGAAGGATGATCATGCCAAGATGGTTTGGGCCAACGACCCATCGTTGATGCAACATTTCGATGATGAGTTTCGTCAAATCTGGGAGAAGATCAAGGTCCCCGACCAGCAAAAGGTAACGGAAGAGCTCGAAAAGGCTGGCATTACACCCACAAGTAAGAACAAAGTTGTCAAGACAAGGCCAAAAATTGAGCAAAAGAAGGTCAAGAAACCGCGACGAAGTGGTAAAACAACCAATACACACATGATGGGTGTATTGAGAGACTACTCACATCTAAAGCGGTAGCCCCGTAATTTACGGCGCATCGCGTCTCTACGCCTTTTTCAAGTTTCAGTGTCTGTTGGTAACTCTTTGTCAGGCATGGCTATGGATCATCTTCTTACCGCATTGCAATGGCGTTCTTTGGTATTATTCACTGCATCAGTCGTTATATGGCACCGTGTAGGCTAGCGATCGCCTATCCCAGTTCTGTGTCAGGACTCATGCAGTTTCGAATTGTCTCCTTTGACCACCCTAGACCGCGTACTAAACGCTTTCAACTTTTAGTCTAGAATGTGAAGCTAATAAAAGAGCTGTGCTCAATCAGTAGCTTCATTACGAGCCATCCTTCTTCATTCTTATGTCTTGGTCTGGTATTTCATCGAAAGAGCAGATTCAACCCCAGTATTCATAATCTAAAATTACCAAACCATACTGTTTATATATGTCTACTACAGTATGTTCCATACATTTCAGCTATAAGAATGAACGTATATACATCTATGTCTATTCATATATATCGTGCAATAAGTCCACCCAAAGTCATACTTTTAGGCCGAAGACTAATTAGTGCTTTCCATTGACGACTGTAATCCGGCCATAGTCACCGTCTGCACTCTCCAGATACGCAATAAGATCTTCGATCGTACAAACCTTGAGTCCCCACCTCCGGCCAAATTTCAAGCATGAGTCTCGTCTCATCATGTCGATGTTCCCACGAAGTTCAGCAACGCCCTCACACCCTTGGCCTTCTTCAACTAGTTCAGCGATAACCCCCGCCGGGGGTTTTCCGGCCAAACGACAGAAATCGACCGCCGCCTCCGTATGGCCTTTTCGCTCGCGAACCCCGCCCATCTTGGCGCAGAGCGGCAGAACATGTCCGGGTCTTCGAAAGTTGCCTGGACGGATATTTGGAGCGGCTAGTTGCCGGCATGTCAGGGCACGGTCATGAGCGGATATTCCGGTTGTGATTGAACGGTCGTTCGAGTCAATAGAGATCGTATAAGCAGTGCGATTGGGGTCGGCATTGTCGAACACCATCTGCGGTAATAGTAGGCGCTCGGCAAGATCCGGTAGTACAGGGGCGCAGATAAGTCCGCTGTAGTTCGTTTTCATTTTTCAGAGTCAATTGGTTAGCCCCTCTAATCTTTTATTATCTATGACATGGTCCTGCCTCTCGCATCGCACCATGACTAACTCTGGTCTGATCCGCACCTGGTATAGCGAACCATGAACGCCATCTTGGCGTCTGTGATCGAGTCCGCCGCTATGATGAGATCGCCCTCATTTTCGCGATCCTGCGAGTCGAGAACAACTATAAAGTTTCCATTTTCTGAAGGGATACCAGGAGCCCATTCATTAGTCACGGAAAAACCAGTAACAAGCTTAAGGAAAGAGGCAAGAGACATAATGTAAGCAAAAGCATTCACCAAAAAAAAGGGGAAGCAAGGAAGGAATCGGAAGACAAGCTTACTAAATGACTCTATGGTATCTTCAATCGAATCGAATTGTAGATGTTCGGTTGTGGCCAGCATCTCGGCGAGCATGACTATCCCGCACTCCCCAAATTTCACGGAAATCAGCTAAGAAAGAGGGGAGTGACAGTAACCCATAGGATCCGTACGATTTGCACACGAATTGCCTATCAATTCTATTTATTATCATACCAGTGGAGGACTATATAGATTATCAGGCGCTCAATAACTGCTTGTGTAAGCAGTTACCCTATAATCGGTTTTTCTTCTGTCAGGCTGACTAATTGGCTATGTGACTAACTAATTGCAAGCCACACTTTTCATCCTATCACTTCAGCGGGATCCAGTAAAATAGGTTTATCATAGGCTTCAGCTTAATTAGATCTAGCTTTGTGTATCATATGATTATTGCTTGCAGCCGGCAGTATTATCATAGTATGATGGATTGCAGGCGCGGCCGGTACGGTATACGGTGGCGCCACAGGAAAAGTACTTAGACTCGGGTTTTGCGGCCATGGGAACCGGACGTTAAACAAATACACACAAGATCGACCATTATTGTACCGTTCGCCTTGCGGATGCGGAGAGCTCGCGCTATTTTTGAAGGGAGGGTCAACGCACGGACAGCTCTGACTGTCTGGTTGTACATAGAAAGCAACTGCAAGCTTCGCTTAATCATAGTTACCGTAATACAGTACACAGCTACTTTCGTCTCAGTATAGCTCACCGGGTCACCAGGCAATAGATTTCCAGAAATTCCAGTCTGTATATTACTAAGTCGTTACCAGATAAACCACTGGCAGGTTACCGGATTATTGGTAATAAATAGTAGGTAGGGGCTGCCATGTAGTAATATAAATAGAGTTTAGTCTCGGCGGGAGGTGTTAACGTGACTATCATATGATATCATAGTTATTACAAAATATTAGTTAGTTATATCATAGCAAGGTTTGCCCTTGACTATCAACCAACCGCGGGTCCAGCGGTTGTTAAAGTTCGCTGTTATATCATTTAATATATAAATCGGCCTGCATATCATGTTGAAATGTATTGTTTCTTGCTATTCTAATCATACATTATTCAACCAACCAGAAGCCGCTATTCATAATTCAAACACGCCTGTCATTGCACCTGGGATCCATACTGGCCATCTGGCCGCAGCCACGTCCATGTTCTTAGGAACGGCCACTACCTTGCTGGCTTTGAGCTACTTCTTGAGATGTTTTCAGAGCTCTCTGGTGTTGGGTATCTCCTCCACCCTATGTATCCTGATCTCTACTGACTTCCATACTGCTTGCCCTATCCCTGTCCTCAGTCTTCGTCCTTGTCCTCGTCCTTGAACTGGCGGCTCTTCCTGGGCCAAAACATACTCAAATACAAAAGGCTCTCATGTTGTAGATGCATCCTGTGTTGCTGGCTGGCTTGCAGCAGGTTGGCTTGCAGCAGGTTGGCTTGCAGCAGGTTAGCTTGCAGTTTGACTGGTGATTGGTCTATTTCTTGAACCTGCGGGTTTGCCACGGGTTCTTAAACCTCCGGCTCCAGCACCATATCTCGAGTGTTGATTGGAGGAAGCTCCTCTTCAGGATATAGATGCCAGTAGGGTCCTTCTAGTAATCCCGCTGCATTCAGGGTCATATGGTATAGTACTCAGACTGCCTTCTAGGAGGAAGCGATTCATCATTTTATACACCTCCTTTAAGGCATAGATTGACACCTTTCCGATGACCAGTTGGAATAGAGGGATTTGATGCTGTAGAATCTTCCGGATTTAATTATCTGCAACCTCTTGGAAGATATTCTCATGTTAATTCTTGATGGTGTTCTCAAACGATCTGATTATTCCTAGAATACCATTTGTAGAAGCTCCGAGGTCCCGCTTCAAGATCCAGTGGCTGCCTTCATTCTGTGATGTTGTCTTTTCGCCAAAATGACGATAGTCTTTTGTAAAGCAGGTGAGAAATCGTGTAGCTGTATTATTATTCATCCACTCACTCTGAATATAGCTTCCATCCAGATATTTGCACTGTGTTCTGCTTGAAAGTTGCCCCATTCTGCATCCTTCACTTCCTCTGCTTTTGCGTTGACAACCTTCATAAAGTGGCCTAAAAAAGGCCTTCCATTCAGCGTCAATTTCGCTTTGAATTCAGGGTCCTTTGTTGCATCTTCTACACGGTTATTGTAATGCATCCGAATGACCTCACCCCATAGGATTTCCTATACATTAGTCAAGATATTCTTCTCTATATGTCAGAAACACAGGATATGGTCAGCCATATCAAAGACTATTCCGATACTATTCATCAAGGCTTGGTCTTTGTCGGTGGAGATGTGGATATTATAGTGGGCCATGACCTGCTTTAGAATAAAGGTATAAAGCCAAGCCCAACATAGAAAGTCTGATTTATAGCAGTCAATCCCACAATATCATGGCTCAGGTGCGCAAACATCAACCACAATAGCCGAAACGTCAGCAAGGTAGCGATGAGCAAAGCACGACATGGCTACCTGACCAGCTGACTGCAAGCATAGTGGAGTTAGCCAGTTGTATGTGACTTGGTGACTAGCTGAGGGGTATGGGCAGAACGTCGCATATGAGCTACTGGTATAGGTACTGCTGGGAGCGCTCTCCTGGTGCTCAGTCGTGAGCGCTAGAATCTACCTCACGAAGTCGTTCCTCTTTAGCCTCATAGAGTTGTAGGACGGAATCGAAGATAGGGATAATTATCCTGACTGCACTTACAAAAGATCACTTCGATAAAACTAGATGGAGGAATGTATACACGGATAAGAGGTACTACTGACTGGGCCCGAGAAACCTGACGACAAGCCATATGCATCCTTTTGCATTTCTTTATTGTGCTAACGCTAAACCGGACGGGTGAATTCAATGTTTGAACCTCTCTGGGCCAGCTATTGGAATGATGCGAGCGCGACTCGTCTGTCTAACCCATATACTCCCCCAATGAGCATGCGTCCTGAATCCGGAATAGATGAGATTATCAAAAATAACACGGCTGTTCGGGGGCACACCTCAAGCGGCGAGGACGAATATAATTAGTGGGTGGAAGAGATCTGAAGCCCTTGGACGATAGTCATCCTCTGGCAAAGGACCTCATTCTTCACTAGATATCTTAGAATTTAACATATCCTCACTTAGTCAGGATGGCGGTCGATACCCTTACTATTCTAGCATCGAGACCCAATTGAGAGGGAATGTTGGTGAGCCTGATGACTTTCTGGAAGCGAAAAGGATGAGGTGAAGTCGTCTATCCAATGCAGGAAGGGCTTAGCTGAAGGAGCTGTGGGCAAAACAGGCAGCCAAGTGTGATACACAATGCAATTGTGTTAACAGTATTTTTGCAGTGGGATTGACCCTACCCTATTGGAGCAGTAATGAGTCTATAGATATAACAACTTTAGTTTAGGAATCGTACGTGATGATGAGTAGGGCCCAGAGGAAATACGATTACAATTTCCCATAAATTATTGAAACTGCCCACATGTATTATTAGTAATGCTGTGTCAAGCAACCAGGCAAGTTACCAGCCATGGAGCCAACAAACAAGCAAGCAGTTCAAAATTTTGTGGGTAAGCAAGTGAGGTATCTCCCTACTTGCTTGCTTCCATGTCAGCAACTCAGGTTATTTACCGTCGAAGCTATGATAGTATATAATATCCCGGTTTTGGCATATGCAATAACTATCCATAAGAGTCAAGGCCCCATCATTGAAAGGCAGTTGTAAGGGCTAGCCCAAGTAAAGACTTCACACTAGGCCTGATATATGTTGGGGTCCTAAGATCCTTCGAGTGAAATCTCTTCATGGCAATCTCCTTGAAGAGAGCTTTGACTTAGAGAGATTAAGAAAGAAAGACTACGGTAACTGAGGGATCGGGAAGATTATTTGCAACGGTGGCTATAGCAAGTTCAATCACATTGAGCCTCTTCCGATATCAGTTGCACTTCTTTTGGATACAATGACTTGAGCTCAGACAGTGCCAGAAACTCTGGTAACCCCCATCACTTATGACTTAGGGTAGGTGATGTGGAGGCATCTGAGGTAAATGGGCGTCTTTTTGAACCAAAATTGCTCAATTTTTTTCTCATCATGCCATTCCCAGCCTTCCCATCCATCTCACCTCATCTGCTTGTGTTTCTAGTGCCCGCCGCATCATGCCCGAATACTCCCGTTCACGTTGCAGCATCTCCTGTCTATTTCGCCGTTGGGCTTCGCGAGCTGCAGTATCGAATTCACCGTCAATAACGGTATCGCCTTCATCTTCATCGATTTCATTTTCTAAGGTAGACCGGATGCTGAGACGCCCGATCCGGTCTCCAGTCCAAAGAAGAAGTTCATCGCCAGTGAGGTTTGCATCTGTTGGGAGAATTTTGCGAACAACATCATGCTTTCTGGTAACATCAGAAGACCAGAATATGCTAGAATTCCTATTCGCAGCATCTGTAGAACGTGGGTGATTCGAGCATTTTTGGTCTGTATTAATATTCCATTGACGTATCCTGCCTCGTCCGTCTCTCTCTATCCACCTAATGTTGCCTTCTGCATCTGAATAGACGATGTGGACTCCATGGGATGCAACCGACAACAACTTGGAACTTGCGGCACTCTGACGATTCTGATAGAGAACGGATAGACTAGGTGGACAACTTACATCGACCCTCTGCAGATTAGAGTCAGATGATGTTAATTTGTACAACTCTAGTGAACCCTTCCCGTTGTATTCACCGCATGCAACTATTGTATGCATATTTTGCCAATGCGAGTCAGTGGAAATCGGGAACCTATGAGCTGGAACAGAAGTGAGTCCACATAATCTGCCCCCGGAATGGACTGTGTTCTGTAACTGAGGGAAGTAACGACGGTCATAACATAAAATGCTCGGAAACCGCCCGGCTAGAAGGATAGTATTGACATGCGGGACGGGCGGGTGCAGAATCGAAAGTGGACCGGGTTGAAAAAGAGGGGCGTAGTCAGCCCCTTTCTGCGAGGGACTTGGACTACGTATGCGATGAGGCAGAACGTTTGGCTGAAACCGAAGAACTTGACAATTCAAGTGGGTATATAGACTGGAGGTAGGGACAAGTGAGCCAGACGCTTTCTCGCAACGTAAGGCTAGTTCTGCCTGCTCTTCCCATCTTGGCGATCTAGAGTCATAAATCTGGAGGCTGAGCATTGTGGCTAGAGTGAGCGGCGCGGAGTAGTCCGTCTCTTGGGAAATGGCAAATATCGACCAAGCATATCTTTCTTGAGAAATGACTTGCAATGTTTCCAAGTCGACTTCATTGACAACGTTTCCGACTGCAATATAAGCCCTTCTGCGAATCGAGTCGATGCTCACACATTCGCCAACGTCCACAAAATCCAAGAGCTGGGTGCGGACTGCCGACTTGTCACTCCTGCGAGAAAGATCAGCCAGAAGGAGGCCAGGGGCGCTAATTCCAACAATCTTGCTCTTGGTATTTTTTGAGGTAGCCGCATGTGAATGGTTTAGATCCCAGACACAAATACTGCTATCTTCCAACGGTGCTATGACCTTATCTGCCCTTGAAGAACTCCAATCTCTAAGCAGTCCTACACCTTTCACATTACGTACATCTTTGGCATCGTATTGCTGGACAGCACAGGGCCGTTGTAGCCAGCTAAAGGCAAGGGGGCCGTTGCGCGCTATATATTCCGAATACCAATCCACGTTTTCCGTCTCATGGGAAGGGTCCCATTCAGCAGCAGCTCGCCATCTTCCACCGATTGAAGCTTGTAGTGCATCATTTCCCTCTCGTGGTTCATTCAGTACACTGCCTGTAGACTCCATACGCGGTTGGATCAAGCTCCGTAAGGTATCGGACCCCAGCGAGCTCAGGGGTGCTACGGATGAGGCAGCGGGAAGGCTCCCTGACGTCTTTTTTGTCGAAAGGGCATTCTGAGATGCGCTCGAGGAAGTTTCATAACAGTGAAGCCTCCACAGGGCATTGTCTCGCGAAAGCGTAAAGAAACGCCTTGAAACAAGCTGAAGTTGAACCTGCTCACGCGGGTTGAGACCTATTTGGGTTCTCAATTAGCTTCATTCAGTTTATCAAGGCAGGGAGTGAACAAGCAACGGATCTTAACTGATAAGTCAAGGTTTGTTGCTTGGGCATCTGGTGCTTACAGCTGATGATCTTGGTGAGAATCTCGACTGGCAAGGTATTCATGACGGGACCAGTAAGTTGACAACATTTGGGGCGGTCTTCTACGAGGGCAATCCGAAGGAGAGAGATTAATCACGGAAGAAGAAAGAACATGTTGGATGCCTCAGCTGGTAGAAATATCTAGTAATAAGCAAATCGGCAAGTGTCGTAATCCCTCCATTACTATCTATTATATTGTGGATCATCGATAGGCATCCTTAATTGTAAATCTTCCGCGTCACGTGCAACGACAGTAATGACACCGGAACAAAGGTTCTTCCGATACGGTCACTAAGCTCCTTCAGGTTAGGGCCAGACGGGTTTTCCCGTTCTACACGTCTTGGGGTGCAGAGCACTATGATATGATAGGATAGATCCCTCAGAACTTCGTAATTCGTTGAGTATTGTCATACTAGCTCTTTATATGTCGGTAGGTACAATCAAAATTGATAAGTATATATATATATATCATCCATTCCTGGACATCGGTGACCTGGCAACCTTTCTGTTCTCCATCCTATCATAGCCGGAATCGAGCCAGGAACACCCCAAGGAGACAACTTGAGACAGGGAAGTTTAACTATTAGGTTTATAGACAGCATCTTTGCACAAAACCGTAACCTTTTTGAAGAATCGCCTCCATTCGAGCGGATCTCCTTTAACCTTGACGAATTCGATCTCATATAAACCCTCGGACACACATTCAAAGATTATGTTGCCATGAAGCATGCACATCCTTTGATCTTTAGTTAAGACCCGTACCGCCACTAGTCCGTTCATATTGGGTGAATCGGGCAGCGCCGGAACCGGCACACCTAAGCGGTGGAGGGCCTCACAGATTAAAGGGACGAGGAGTTTCAGCACCCAGGTAGAGAAAAATCGCGTCAATGGTTGAGAAGGAATGATATCATGAAATTTCTGTGCCTTTTGTGTGCGACTAAATGGTACGGAAGGACGAGGGCTGAATTGAGACAGCGAAGGCTCGTCGTCGAGACGATCGAGTAGTAACAAATTCCGGTCCGTGGGCTGTGTTGAGAAGAAGCTAGTTGCAAGTCGCGGCGCATCCAAGTCGAGTAGCATCTCACCGACGGCCATCTCGGGTTGTGTGGATGAGAGTCTTGTCTCTGCACCATTTTTCGCATCGAGATCCATGCTGTCAATTACTCTGCTATGGTGTTGCAATTTCGCAAACGGATCGTGGGTGAAATCAATGTGAAGAGACTCGAGCATAGTGGTTGCCATGTTTATCGGGTCTCTCAGCCTCCCATCTGTGGATAAATGTTTGTTCTGACGGGTAAACCACGGGTGCCGTCGTACATCTTCTAGTGTAAACCTGCTGTTCGGATCAACCTTCATCATTCCTCGCAGGAGAGAGCGTGTTGCCGAAGGCAATTGGGACCATAGATGATCAGTGGTTCTTGCGTTAGTTGCCACGTATTCACTAAATTCATAGCTGCTTTCCGTTGGGCTATCCCAGGGTGTATTCCCAACTAGCAAAACAAACAACACCACTCCGCAAGACCAGATGTCGACCAGATCAGCCCTGTAGCCTTTGCCCTTAATTTCGCCTTTGTTACTGTAGGTGATAACTTCCGGCGCGATATAAGGAAGACTGCCACAGTGAGTGGTGCATAACTTCGTCTTGCCGTTATATTCAAACACTGTTGCCAGTCCGAAATCAGCAATCTTCAGGTTTCCATCTTGAGATAAGAGTATATTTTCCGGCTTGATATCTCGATGGCCTACCCCCTTGGAGTGCATATATCCGACGGCACTGATGAGCTGAGTGAAGTAGACATGGGCAATATCCTCGCTTATACCTTCGTCCGCCTCGATCTTATCGAACAGGTCCCCACCCTCTGCCAACTCCATTGCTATCCAGCGCCACGTCGCGTCCTCACCCGTGTGAAAGAAAGAAATGATGTTTTTGTGATCGCCGATGTGCTTGTGCACTGTGACTTCCATCTGCAGCTGCCGAGGACTGACCTTGCCGTGGCGAGCGGCATACTCCTTGTGGATAAACTTCACCGCAAAGACGGGTTTGTCTTCCTGAAGAGGGCATGCTTTCTTGATGCTACAGAATGCGGAGGAGCATTAGTATTGCATCTTTTCTGTCTCATTTAATATTAAATAAGGCTAGGAGAAGCGAAAGACCAACCAGGCATAAGCCCCTTGTCCAATTGTCTTGGAGACAATCCGAAATGGTAAGTCCGTTGGTAGTGGGGCCAGTTGGGAGTGATGCATCATTGAGGAACTCATGAGGCAGGCGGGAACTGCCTGACTGAGGCTTCTAGTAAGCCTCAATCACACATGTGGTTTCAGCAATTCGCTGGAATTGAGAAGCAGCACGAGAATATCATGTATCCAGTTGTTTTTGGCAAGCACAAGAAGCAGGAAGCGTTGAGAGCAAGGATGTCTGGCTCCAAGTGTGAACCATTTTATCTTGTTTGATGAGCAATGTGTTGGTTGATAAGATCACTCCGAGGCCCTCACTGGACTCGCTGGGAAGACTCTGGAATATCAAGAACAAACCGGGTCATTGTCTTTGGTATTATTTAATAGCTATGACAGATCCCTAGCTATCATGATAAATCTATTCCATTAGATATTGCAGAACATAATATTTCACCGAAACGGTTTGGCATTAATGATAATAGGTATACATGAAATGTGTACCATGCAATAATCCTTCATAAACAGGTTGTCCCTTGCATTTGCATCGAAAAGATGTCTGTGTGTACTGTAGTATACATATCATACTGGGCATTTATAGCCAACCAAATAGCAGGTGTCTGTGCTAAATAGAACAGGTGCAACCCAGACGTACAATTGTTTTTTTCCTTCCATTACTATTGAAAATCTTGGATTTCCTATCCTAACGTACCTCTTCCCAAGTTCGACGCGCGCGTGAAGTTTCACTTTCAGCTAGACAGTCAGCAGTGGCGGTTGGGATAGCCGCTAATGGAGAATTGGCAATTGGCAGGGGGTTGACCAATCGTTGCTGGGTCGTCTGTTGTCGTTCCGCGTAGTTTTCCAGGTAGTAGAATAAACAAGACACAGTCGCCAGTCTGGCGGTACTATTATGATATATCTATATTAGGATCTCATCCATTTCACCACAACTGACAACCTCCTAGTTCTGCCCTTTGTATTACATTCCCTCTCTTGTCCCATTTCCCTCTCATTGATTATTACCTGATGTCCCATCACCCCTGGTAACATTTTCTCCTACCAGGCACGCACTGCCACTCGTTCGGGGTCCAAATATTTCACGCAAACCACTCTTTACGCTCTTGGCTGTGGACTAAGAGTCATCATCATGGAATATCCAATGGAAGACGCCCAGAATGCAACATCAGAGGCTCATGAGGCATCTAAGCTGGGCGTACTTCAGAGGAATGATACACAAAGTGTGACAAAACGGTCAGGATAATCCTTTTAGTGAATTTTAGTAGACTGCTTGCAAGAATATATTGGATATGGATTATGTTACTGATATTTCCTTCCATGTAGGCTTCAGTCAGAGTTAATGCAGCTCATGCTGTCACCATCCCCGGGTATCTCTGCATTTCCCAATGCTGATGGCAATCTGCTCACTTGGACGGCAACCATCAATGGACCTTCTGAAACACCCTATGAGAATTTGACATTCAAGCTGTCCTTCACGTTTCCGAGCAACTACCCCTACGCACCTCCAACTGTACTCTTCAAGACACCAATCTTTCATCCAAATGTTGACTTCTCAGGTCGTATTTGCCTGGACATCTTGAAGGAAAAATGGAGTGCTGTGTATAATGTTCAGAGTGTGTTGCTTAGTCTACAAAGTTTGCTGGGTGAGCCGAATAAGTATGTATCTATGGACACTCGCCGTGGGACCGGACTCATCCAGTAACTAACAAACACACAGTGCAAGCCCTCTCAATGGCCAAGCGGCCGAGCTTTGGGACAGCAATCCGCAAGAATTCAAGCGTCATGTCCTCGCAAGACATCGTGATGTTGAGGATGACGAGTGAAAGAGAAACCGCGAATCGACTTTTTTTGCCCAAGTTTGGTGTGAAGAAGCTTGTCAGGTTGACGACTCAGTTTTGCATTTGCGAGGGCTTATCCTCTGACCCCCGGGTGTTGGTTCATTGTGGCGGTTAGCAAACACATTGGATTCGGGAGTTTGATATGCGAGCAGAAATTTGGCTCTCTAATGATGATGCTTCTACTGAAGCGAATGATAAACTTGTTTATGATAGCCCAGGCTCATGTCCTGACATTGTTCTTTCCCCTTTGTACAGAAGTTAACGCCCTTTGGAAGCAAGTACTATTTTCCTTGGAGAATAGCTGGGAACGGAAGCATCTATTCCTCCAAGGCCCCTAGCCTGCTGCTTTTACTGCATTCAAGGTTCTTTTCTACGTATCCAGTTACATGCCAATTCAAGAACTTTAACTCATTCAAATATTACTTGGGTAAATAGCTACGCTTGTTTTCTCTCCCTATTGCGTTTTGCTGGATGAGACAAACTGTTTCTGATCCGTAATCAGCATCCCAGCAATGCTGGCACTAGTGAGAGTACTCAAAGCACCAGTAAGCATCGCGCTGACGGCCACACGAGAAACATCGCCACGGCGACTGGGAGCGATCTGTGCCAATACACCAATTTGATTGCCCAGGGAACCAATGTTGGCGAAGCCGCAAAGGGCATATGTTACTATGAGCTTGGAGCGATCTGATAGGTCGGAATAGGTAGCATCGGTCTGGAGAGCGTTGTATGCCACAAATTCGTTCTGGGAGCAAGCCGGGATAGTAAGCATATATATATAAATACACAGCCAAAAGCATAATACAAAAGGCTTACGGTGATAATCTTGAGACCAATCAGTTGAGCGACTTTGTAGAGATCACCATTTCGGGGAACTCCAAGAAGGAAAGCGATCGGATAGCATATATATCCAGCAACCAACTGGATGGTCAATGGCGGGTCGTTGATATTGATATAACGACCCCACCAGGTGAGGAGGCCGTTCACAAGCCCAATCAATGAAATAATGCACAGTAACGTTGCGGTAATCATGCCCGCTATCTTCAAACCGAGCCACGCACCATTGGCAAATGCGTCTAGAGCATTTGCTCCACGGTGTTCATCTGCGTCCTGATCAGGAATAACAACTCGTCCCGCGGTGAGGGTCACTTCCGTTTCTGGCCACCGCATCTTTGACACAGCCAAGGAGGCAGGGATACTCATCACACAAGACGAAACCAGTGCTTGAGGGTTCACTCCCATAGCAACATACGCAATTAAAACGCTCCCAGCGATAGTGGCGAAACCAGAGCACATGACTTGGTGCAATTCGGCGATAGTTAAATGGGGGACAAATGGTCGGATGAGCATAGCCGATTCACCCTGACCGATGAATGGGGATGCTGCAGCCACCACGGCTTCAGCTCCAGAGACTTTCATGCTCCAGAAGAAGAAGACCGCGAACTTGGAAACAAACCATTGGAGGATGCTAAAGTGATATAAGAGTTGCACTAAAGAGACAAAGAAGGTGATGGCGGGAATAACCGTTATTAGGAACCAGGGCAGGGAGGCAACGGAACTTGTCGTTAAAAAAGCCACGCCATCCTCTGCGAAGTTCAGGAGCAACCTGGTGAGCGTGGAGATGAAGTTAAATATATCATAGCCTGCCTTAGTTCGCAAAACGAAAAGGGCGACGATGAATTGGACTAGCATCCCGACGATTACTGTATGCCATACAATTCTCTTTCGAGCTCGGGATGTCAACCACAACATACAGAGCATAACGACGAGGCCAAAGAGACTGACAGCACGGTTTGCTCGGGTATTGTCGGCTGCCTCTGGAGATGCGAATGATCCGATAATGAAGACGGCAACTACCAACGAAGCCGCGGCTGGAGTTCTCAGCTTCGGCGAAATGGCATGATGGATTGGGCTCAGAATCTTGTTCCACACAAAGCCCATTGGTTTAGTCACCATGGAAATTGGAACATAGAAAAAAAAGATTCGGAGTGTGATCGCTATGTAAAAAAGGAATGGGATTAGCCATCCGAGATCGTATCTATGCAAGACGAGTCCCGCAATCCACCAACTATAGAATTTCAATTAGCCACTTTTACGAACTACACATCAGACCCCAGATGTCTTGAGTTCATCGAGATGCTTTTGCGTATACGGCTGACTGTTTCACATGTAACCGGGGAATTTGGAACTCACCCAGTGAACAACAGCCAAATGATGGCATGAATCAATGGCCTCTGGTGCTTTCGTAGACAATGACGCCAGGGTCGTGTAACATGGACATCGCTCAGATCCTTAGAGTCTGAAGAGCCACTATCCTTGCCATGTAATGTATCTTTTAAATAAGTTCGCTTTGGGATTGTCGAGTCCTTGATCTCATTCGAATGAACGACATTGTCAACGCTGCCCTCCACGCATTTGCCGTCATGTCTACCAGCATAATGGTCCCGGTCTGCAAGGTTAAGCTCCGCGTCACGACGCTGTTCCGACTCCTCAAGTTCATGTGTAACGGGAAGGCGTCCTTCCTCCAGGTTGGCCATCTCGAACCGCGTTTCTGTCATCGTTGAGAATCAAGACAGAGAAAGCGAAGCACTTCGTAGTTCATCGACCGACTCTGCAGCTGGATCCCAAACGCAGCCCTGCGCAAGTCGGTTTCCGTGTTGTCACTCCAGCTTCTGGGGAGCGGGGAGCTGCATCTTTAAAGAAAGGCCTGGCAATATTTATTATTCACGCTGATAAGTACCAAAGCTCTCCGCTAATAATATCGGCGAAGAGTTGAAACAACCTCACGGAAACTTCAACCTATAATTAACTTGTTAGGAAATTTCCAAATGAAGAATAGCTGATTGATGCCCAGACGAGGCGGTCTTGCTACCTACCAACAATAGCATAGTCTACTAATACGATAAGTGAAGATCACCACAAAGTTATTATCAACGACCTATCATAGTATAACCGCGACTATTCGGTAGCTCTATGTGGCCATATTCAAATATTATATACAGTATCCCAAGTCTCACGAGTAAAAGCCCATCCCTGAAGTCGTGTAAATGTGGCTTCAGGGCTTTTAACAAACCAATTTCCTTCCCTTTTGGTGCGCGATATCGGCCTAATCAATCCGGAAGGCAAGTATAGGCGCGACTTGCCTCAGCTTCCCACCGCTTGCTGCACATGTCAATCATTAATCTACGTACATATTATGATATGGCAGAACTTCAAAGTAGCCTGACCAACCCGACCTTTTTGAACTCCTACTGCAACCCAACGTATGTTGGAAATTTTTAGACATATCTAATCGGTAGATTACTGCCTGCACAGTAACTAAAGGGGAAGCCGCTGAAGGCCCCAGAAATCAGGCATACATTTTCAGGCATGTAACCTACCTTGCACGGAGCTTTTTAAGATAACCTTAAACCATTTATTGTAAAGCTAAGCTGTAATAGGCTAGGCTCACTATACAGCAAGTTACATGGCCAGCACTGCGACAAACAATATTGTAACTGCAATGCAACATTGATGCTACTATACGCCTATATAAATCAGTCAAATCAGTCCCTAACGATCATCACCTCAAAATGGTTTCTGGTGAGCATGTCAGTTTCTCCAATCTTCTAACCATTGGTCACAACACTGAGATAGAGGTAATCATACGTCATGAGAAGTATTTTGCCTCATGATTCAGCTTTCACCTATGATGTTATTGTTAATGATTCATTGGATAAGAAGCAACTTCCTAGTTTGTATATAGTGAAGATAAAACAGGCTGTCTTCAAACCGGATCATCAGTATATTTCAGTGTCATCACACTACACTAGTCTAGTGCCAGTGAGGTTTAGGTGTCTATAGTTTGAAAGCCCCCACCACACTTATAACACTGTAATATTTCAACACCAATGAAATACCAAGTCTTCCAAACTGGACTATGGTAGACCCACAGCAGGCTAGCCACAGAATACTACTCAGCAGCAGGTATTCTGCCAGGTTACTACTTCTACTTGTCTATTAACGTATTCTTACAAACAGTACGTCCAGCCAAGGTTGTCAATAATTCCATGCTTATTAAGTACCTACTAACCCCTATCTAACCTATGCTTACCTAGGTATCTCCTTCGAGCATGTTTCAGCAAAAGTGGCAAGACTAACCCACACTTGGCTTTAACGTTGAAGAATACAAGCTTGCTTTCAATAAAATAGCAGTTTTGACGACTTCAGAGTTGTGAATGGGGACCTACAAAAGGATTCTGGTTAGTACCTGCTATGTAACACGTGGCTTACCGTGTCCTACACAATGCGTGACTCAATAATAATTCAAAGATAATGAATTAGTTCGCCCAAGGAAGCCTCAGGGTCATATTTGAGCAGCCCTTCCTCCATCGGATCCTTAGCAATAGGCACTAACCAGATTTTCCTTGCTGTGATAGCGCCTGCCCCGATGATAGTAATATTGGATGTCTTATCAAGAAAGAGGCGGGGCTGTTGCAAAATAGGATCGAGGAGGGTGTTTGAGCATCGAACAGCCGGTGTTACCTTCCCACAGAGCCTCCTGATGCATCTCTCATCATGAACAATAATCCGGTCGACGCGACACACGGTATGCTCCCGCGTCACGACGAAGTCGCCAATCTTAAACATAGAGCGGTGACCCGACGTCCTAGCGAATACAATCATCTGGGGTCAACTGATATGCATTTACGCAGCAAGAGAATGAGAAAACACATACAAATCATCATAGCCAAGCTTCTTGAAATATGTGAGGTGACCCTGGAAGTGGATGATATTTTGCCCAAAATATGGCCCGTAGGCTCACTACATCGCCCAACGAAATCCTGGAGATATTGTTGTCATTCTTGTTGGGAGCTTCCGGACTGACTGAACAAAGTCTGTCTTTATTCAGCCATAAATGCTAACATTAATCTGCTCCCTGCTTACCTCAAGACACGATTCCTCAATATCTTCAACATCTTGGGGGTCTGATGAAGAAAACAGTAATGTAAAAAGTCTTGGGCAAACGCTGGAAACGCCCGACACCAACCTCGACGCTCCCATCTCGGCTTCGTTTTCCCTACACGCGCCGCCAAGTATAAGCCGCGTTGTAAGTCGAAGGCGCTCTTTCTCTAGTAAAAATAACTCAGGGTGGCGATGGTTTGACTGGTATATCACTTTCTTAAAAAAAGATACTTATCTTCACCAATTAAGACATTTAAGTTACAAGGAGTTCCGTACTCACCAAGCAGACTTGGATAGCGGAGAGCTGTATGGAGGTTGGCGCAATTCTTATTCTTCATAAACTTGAGCGCGGCTTGAGAGAGGTTCACATCACCTTCCACTAAAATAGTCCAAATGAGGAAGGCGTTGGAGAGCGATATGACAGTGCAGGCGTTGCTCGCTTAGCACGAGTGTTGTTCGTAGACACTCTTGCTGCAATATCAAGGAGGTCCTGGCACAGTCGGTGAGACGTAATAATGGTTGATCTTATATTACCACGGTCCGCCTCCAACAGGTCAGGACTCGTGAGCATTGAGCATGCCTTCGCCTGAGCTGCAAAAGCTCGGACAATAATAAAAAGCGGATTAGCTCTCTGCTTCGCGACCTCCCAGAATTCTTAGCGGACATGAATCTTCCACAGCCATACACGAAGTAGTGGTGCAATCACTATCGTCCAGTGGGAGTGCCCGGAAATCGAATAACTACCTAAATGCTTGATAGGAGATTGTATGCGAGCATATCCTAGTGGCATTTTTCTGTGAGAATTGCCTCGAGGAGAAGTTTGTGGGACTTGGCTGCCATGCCTTGTAACTCAGAGTGAGCTGGGTCTGGGGGGGTCGCTCGAATTAGATCTAGAGCCGGCGAAATCGTAGACAGTGGCGGTATCTCGGTGCGTATCTCGGTGCCGAGGCTAAATTCTAGAGCATATGATGCCTTGTCAGTCGCCGTGGGTTTGGATAACATTTTTTGTCGCATGCGATTATTTTGCCAGTAGTATCATACCTCTACGCTAAGATCAGTGAAGATCACCGCGCTGGCTTTTCTCAAACATAGCACATTCGATATCCGAGGTTGGCATGCTGAGTCTTCATGCCTGCATTAACCTATTGCTATGGCATATCGCCAATATGAGTAAGAGTGAACGTGCACAGGGAGAGCTTTTCACTAAGAATGTCAATCTCATCGCCACCTTCAAGCGCCACCATATAAGGGCGCGGAGCTTTAACAACGTCGGCAAAATTGCTTCCATGGGGCCCTAGGGTCAATGGGTGAACGTTAGATCGTTAGATCGTTGGGCACGCTCCTCGAAGGAGAGCGCGGCAATTGCGATATACCACCCCATTAAACTTCGATATACGTTGCGGTATAACATCTATGAAGCTAAGCAGAAGTGAAATAACGTTTTTATTGTCGGATTTCTCAATGAAATGAATCCTGGTATACTGTCTCAACTCTAGCTCTGCACAGAGGGGAGGGATGCAGGAAAAAGGAATAATTATGGGCAGTAGAATCTCATCGCTATCGCTGACTCTCTCCAGAGCCCCTGGGACATCTCATGTATCAACAACTCCTCTAACAAATAGGCCAGTCCGATCGATTTCAGGGCAATCCGGACTCTTGCGATCCTGGAAGAAATAGTCAATTTTCACGGGAAATCGATTCAAGATCGCATCCTCAGTGAGATAGATGGAATGAGAACAGATGATCAACTCGTGCTCGTCAACTGGAGGGTCCAATAAACTGAGGAAAGCTTTGCCCAATTCGTCCTTGCTGCGAGCCTCGTTGACTTTGATCGCGATTTGACCTTGGGCGATGCCATTGTCAGCTGACAAGTAGTAGCGACCGATGGCGATAATGCGACCTATTACTTGCTTAATATCAGATCCAGTCTTGATAGAAAGATCGGCTCCTTAGAGCTTTTAATATGCGCGTAGTACCAAGGCACTTGACACGGGGTCTCCATGGGGTAAGAGGGAATGTGGACTTACGAAGCTCAAGGAGAGACAAGAAGTCCCTGACCCGCTGTTTGAGGCTGTCGACGCGTAAAGGTAAGCAGCCTAAGCACTTCGAGTAAAGCATCATATTCGGGCTAAGATACACCTTTGATAATGCACTAGAGACCAATAGCTAGCTCAAATCGAGACATGATGATTGTTGACAAATGCCCTGGAGCGGTGTCGACTCGTCTTGGGATATAATAGAAGCAATCGAGCTTAGATATGATGGTGGGGCGAAAGGTGTGTGTGTGAACACTTGAAGATTGAACTGATTTATTGTTAACTTCTTCGACAGGAGGGTCGAACGCATCGAGGCTATGACGGATACAAGATATATCCCTAGAGCTCTGGCTAAGATATCAATCTAGGTGTTAAATGCTCTTATTCCCTAAACAACGACATCCAAGTTCCGTGGCTTGTAGCTTTATAGCGCCGGCTCAACCTCAACCCCCACTGGTTGGTTCTGTTGCATCTATTTCCTCACCACAAAGTCTTCCTATTTTCACTGAAACGCGTAGCGCCTCAGAGACGCCTTGAACTGCTAACTGGGTTGAAGACTATTTGCGAGCTATTCAAGAGAGCAAAACTCCGCGTCTCAAATTCACACCATCTCGGGACGCCGTCATTAATCAAGACGCCCAACAAGTCACTGTCCCATGGCAACAAGAGCCGGAAGATACTATCTTTCGACGTCTTGCTCGGGATGCTCGCTGGAATCAATTTCTTTTCCATGGGAACTACTTCTAGAGAGAAATATTAGCACAATACTACTTGCACCTAGTCTAAGTAAGGATGACCTCGACGTTGATAACAGGGATATTGTTCTTCATGGACAGAGCAAGCTGCTTGAAGTAATGAAGGACTTGAAATCCAACATACTTAAATGCTTTACTTTGCATGTTGCTTAGGTAGTTATCGACAAATCTGAAATCATGTCACTGTCCACATCGGATGACATAAAGGAATTTTTCATTGACAATGTGTTTAGCGTGAGCAGCTTCAACTTCATATGGTTTTGGATGAGCTGCGCAACAAGTTATATTTCCAATGCGTCTGCCATCCAAACTTCCGAGAAGCAAGCAAAGACCAGTTCCGGGAAATGCATGGACGAACCCATAGTGATCGACCTACTCGACTTACGGGTAACGAAGCGCTTACTATGTTCGGAAATATGCTTGCTCCACCACCACCAGACAGATTTCTATTACTCCTGCCTACGAATGAAGAAAACCCATTAATAATCGTCGCAATTGATCCGCTTTATAGGATTGGAAATAGCTCCAAAATTTTGTTCAGAGTAGAAAATTAATAGTTTTTATTCATCACTCAGCTCAAAGTTCCAATGAGTATTGTAGTTAGGTAAGTCTAGATTAGTAGAGCTTATTTATATACCTGGTAAAGTAGGTATTCTAGATAATAGATGATAGTTGACCTATTCCGGATTAGCAATTTTGACGGCATATCTGCGGTAGATATTCCACTACGGTAATCTACCCTGATTAGGTAGATATTGGGCTACCGTAATCTGCCATTAAATCTGCCACTAGTCATCCGTAGAAATCTGCCTGGTAGAAATACCGTAAAGTGGCGGTATATAGATAGCATTTTGGTCTACCAGTCTAGCTTTTTCTCCCGGACAGGACTAGGCTGCGCCACAAGTCGCGACTTTCCAAGAGCACTGCCAGTGCACAGGTAAAAAACATCACTTACATGTAACGGCTACGCTGTCTCCGTGTGTCAGTGCTTACTGGTCCATTCTCATAGTCCTTGATCGCCAGTGTACCATCGTCGCTATCAATATCACCACCGTCTCTTTAAGCGGCAGGATTATCTGCTGCGCCGAATCAGAACGGCCTATAGTAGTAATATGCTCCGTCCGGCAAACCTCTACTGTAATCGGGCTAGGGGCAGTAAGCCTAGCTGTTTCGCAGTTTTATCTTGCACGGTTGCGTAAGTCTGCTTTGGTGCACGTTTGCTATACTACTTTGGAGTGTAGGTACCACTATGGCCTTCTCGCAGACTCGCCCCTTGACTAGCGGATACGATTTTTGCAACTTTCTTTGCCACATCTTTTCTTTGCACGCTCAAGAACTGTTGTTCCGTGGCCACAGCTTGCGTTCTTCTAACACACTCTTTAAACTCCCTTGGGAATAGGTGAAATCATACCGTGGTCTGTTACATGGAAAAACTTTTTCTGATCACATAAACTGAATAACTAACTGGTGGCAGTATCAAAGAGGAATTGAAAGTTGGTATCCTGGGCAAAGAGTTTCGGCAATCAGGACGTGTTATTTACATTATCCTCCAATTCGTCGGCCTCCTACGCTGTCAGCTTAATTGAATATTATCTATCACCACTCTCATCACCAGTTCCATGGCTCTCTCACTTCCCTTATCTATTATCATAGTACTATCTCAGAGCATTCTCCTATCAGTGCTCCAGTCCTATACACGTGACCTTATGATATCCCTAAGCCAAATTCGGCTAGGAAAAACCAAACTCTCAATAATATGTACACGTGTCAAATTCAAACCCTCATACTCTCCAACGAATCAAGAGGCCTAACCATTCAATTTGTAGGCAAGGGTTTACTACTGCGTGCCAACATTAAAACTATCTGGTATCTTTACCTCAGTTCTCAGTAGGGATATTTTGTATAATTAAAATTTCCTATATAATATAAATGGTATGATAGAATATACCGTATATATCATATGTATGAAAGAGCTGACTAATCAAATTTTCGCCAACTTGACTTCGCAGGATATGCAAACTTATATTAAGAAATAGACTCTCCGACTCTCCAAATGCACCATACAATAGCGCCGCGCATCCGATTTTGCGGGATTGTGCGGGATTTTGTAAGGCGCATTCATGAACGGAGTGCGAGCCAAACGGGCCTAGAGTCTGGGAGCTATTCCCTATGATTTTTCGATTAAGAGGTATAGCGTAGTGATAGGGGCCTACCTTAAGTGTATTACAACACCATAGTTACTCATTTATTGAGGGCTTGATGAGGTTGAGGAAGGAAGGCACCGATATGTTTTATAAGTGGTAATTTATGAGTACATTTAATCAAATAAGGGTTCAATTATATGTATGGTCCAAAAACTACGCTTTGATACCCTCCTTTATGCCACGACTTTATTCAACATGCAATTAATGATATCCTTTATAACCACATAGTATTATCACTAGCTAATTTGAGAAGTTAGGGATTGAAGCCGGAAGTCATATATCTTTTATTGCTTTCTTGAAATAGTTACTAAATGGAAGTAGAGTTTCTGTCATATCTAGGGTCAATGAATGTGGTTATTCATGGGGGTTGAAGCCAGAACTCGATGGAGACATTTCAAGATGGCTAAACGGTCTATCAGTAGATTTTTGTTGCAATTTCAACTAAATTCAGGTTGCCGGTTATGTGAATCTATTATACTGAGCAACGGAACCCGTACAATCTTGAGCCATGTTTCCATACCGGTTAATATACATGTAGTAAGGCTTCGCCATTGGTTTGGCCACGTTGACAGGAGTTCGAGGAACACTCCTTTATCTATCGAACCAAGACAGACACTTCAACAAACCTAATATGGATTTATCTTTCTCCCGGTCGGAGCGCCAAAGGAATGATATCTTTAGTCCCATTTACCTTTATGTCCATTCCAAAGGGCATCGGGGTCTACCCGGCCCGAAACAAACGATTCGTTGCAGATGTGATGCCTGTAGAGTCGATTGGCGGGCACCTGTCTGTGGAAATTGGTCCTTGGCGCCTTCGATGGTTGGCCTATCTGATGCTTCAGTCACATTATTCAGTCGTACTGTCAGCATTGAGAGGTTTGGAATGGATTTTAGGTATACAAATTGACTGGACCGCGACAATCTTTGCTATATTGGGTAATGAATCAATCGTCTATATAGAAAACACCAACCAGTCACATAGAGGATATGGCTGAATACATACTACCATCATTTTCACCAAAGTCAGCTGGGGACGGTAAGTTACCATGTATTGGGAGTTGAAATAAGAAGTTCCTAGTACCCTATTATTGTTATATTCTTGTCTATTAGGCTATAGGACTCCAACTTAGTACTTCATCAAGCAGCCCCGCCACCCGGAAACACTGATGCTTGAAGCCTGGAGAGATACTCCGCAGATGGCAACTGGTGAGGGTTTGGCTGCTGGTTGCCTAACCAGCAGCCCCGCCGTCAGTGCCTTGATGCGTAATATTATTAATGGGGCCTCAGGCTGGAAGTTGATGCGTTGTCTCCAGCAAGTCTGCTGACTCCGTTCTCCGTTATCGCCGTTATCCATCTGTCCTGCTCAGGTGTTATTGTCATCATCTAATGATAAGCTTAACCTCATGCTTCCGTCCGCAGCTCATTAAGGTATCCGTCCACTTATAGAGCCTAGTTCTATCTGCCATGGTTCAACTTCGATGACATCTCTTTCCGCTGGCTGAGCCTAGTCTTGGCTCTTTCTCGTCAACATCATGGCATACTTCTTGCCATCCTTCTTCCAAAAGCGGCTACTTCGGTATGCGTTGTCGCGTCTAGAGCTGGTCGATACTGAAGCTTTGGACCTGGACAGCCTGGGAATCCGCTTGGGCCAGAGGAGTACGTTCGAGCTGCGGGATGTTGGATTGAGGTTGGCGGTGCGTATATGTGTGAACCTTTGAGGTCTTGCTCCCAATCGGGGTTAACTTACATTTTCCAAACAGAAGCTGTCAACTATCCTCCGACTTCCTGCAACGTGTGAGCTACTCAAAGCTCGGTTATCTCTACTGCGGGTAACTATCCCGGCCGATATCTATAACAGCAGTATTGTCGTTGAGGCCGAGGGTATACATGTACATTTAAAGCTTCTACCAGATGAAGCCCTAAAAGAGCCTCAAGACGACCAACAGCTTAAGAATGTATCCAATGCTGCCAAGGAAGACAAAGAATGTACTTCCTCTCTTCATGACCTGGGCGGGGACCGCATCCTTCCCACCACAGCCGATTTAGCCCAATCCTTCCTCGAGGCGGAACCCAAGGAAGAAAAAGAGGAGTTAAAAGCAGCGATTTCATCACAATCGCAATATTTACAGCAGTCATCAACATCCCTCAGCGATGAAGAGGAGGAGCTCGGGCTTGGCAACGAAGGCGTGTCGTTGCCCGGCTTCATCGCCGCATTCTTGAAAGGGGTTGCAGATAGATTACAGATAAAAGTGAAAGATATCACTATGCGGATTGACATGGATCTACGTCAAGATGGACCGGTGAAAAGGTTCCCAGCCGAAAGGCCAGACCCAGTGACAGCCTTATTAACAGTGCAGGAGTTGTCTGTAGATCGAGTCACTCACCACGGTGACGGCGATTCCCCGACGTTAAGGGTAGGGAGGCAGGTTTCACTGTTCGCCATTCATGCAATGCTGGTTTCCGAGCCAATTGTATTCGCCAACTATGCCCGATTCGCAATTCCTCAAGATTCGCCAAGCACAAATTCCGTCGCCAGTCGTGTATCAAGCCGGGCCTCTTCCCCTTCTCGACCCCCGGCACCGTTGAGTTCTGGCTCTGTGCCGGATATGACCCGCTCGGTAATTCTCGACCGTTCTCAATTATCCGAAAACCTGGCGATGTCAAATCCTCGGTCACTTGAAAATTCTGTCTGGACCACGGGCGGTAAATTTTCGGACGCTGGTACTGAGGCAGAGTATGGCAGCGAAGGTTATCCTGAGCAACGTCCCCTATCTAGGAGCCAGTATGATGATGGAGTGCTTGACGACCCAGCGTATCTTGATGAAGCCTTACGGGCCCAAGTTATTGATGAAATCGAACAATCGACCTCCTTTTCGGAGAAAGATTTGGCGTCCATTGATGAAGATACGCAGTATTCTCAGAGTTCCCAAGTGAATGTTGCAGAGGCTATAGAAATATTCAGTAATACGAAATCCAAATCGTGTTTGGATGTCGCGGGCGACTCCAGCAGGCCCGAGGGCTTGATTTCGGAGATTGATTCTGAAACTGTCCATGATCAAGTCTACTCCTCGCACACAGAAGGAAAGCATTTGTCACCAGACTCTTATAATGAAGGCTTAAAGGCTCGTCTCATCTCTGAGCCTTCTTCAACCTCTTCCTGTTTGCCGACCGAGGATCTGTCCGAGTCGAAGGTTTTCACTCATGAGGAGGCTGAAAGCATGTACATGAGCGCTATGAGCCATACGTCGAGAAACTATTCTATTGATAATATTCCAGGCGGCTGGGGGTCACCAAATTCGAGGAGCAGTCGAGATACGACCACTCCCGAACAATTTGTTCCCGCTGAGTTAGCCACGGCGCTTGCAAATCCCGTCTCAAAAAGCGTCTCTGAGACGAATGTCTCAACCCCTAAACTCGGTAGTCAATCCAAAATTATTATTACAGGTGAACAGGGTTCGAAAAACTCTCGACCATCTTTAGGAGGCCCACGCTCCCCGAATGATCCGTCGGAATTCACAGAAGAGAGACACGATTTTTTCTCACCTTTTCACCAAGTCACAGAAGTCGCTAGAAAAGTACTTGAAGTTGATAAGGTATCGATATGGCTCCCTTCGGATGATCATACAGACGACGCAACAGGGCATGCAAGCCACGATATGAAGGCCTCTACCGCGAGCTTGTCTGAATCTGTGGCTGATGATGAGTCTATAGCCCCAGCAATTGATCTCCCAGGCCAATTTCGTCGAGATTTAGTTGAGTCCTTAACACCTGCTGGAGGAGCTGAATCGAGACCTCAGACGCCAATAGACACCCATCCAAGCGATGGTCGCCCACATGCTACCAAGTGCATTATCGCAGTTGATGTGGGCTCTATCGCAATTCAATTTGATATTGCTACAGGATGGTTACTGGCAAAAGCGGGACAGAAATCTCTGGAAGCTTATAGGGGCCACACGGACAACGCCAGCACAATCGATGCCTCGAAAGATAGCTCTCGCTCTGTGATTGGGTTAGCATTTACAATTGAAAACTGCTCTATCAATTTATTCGAGTATCTCACTGGTCTCACGATTCATGGCCAAAATATGGAATTATCGCCACCTCCCCTCAGTCTCTCTTCCGCTGATAGCATTATACTACGAGTGGTAATATCTGGCTTGAGATCTCATCTGTCGAGCCAGAAGGACATAACAAAATTTCACCTTGGCTTGTCGGGATTAGTCTTCGGATCCCCAACGGGGGATCTTATCACATTTGATGAGAATCTTAAAATGCGAGAGTCAACAAGAGATATATTATCACCCTTACACGGTGATCTATCTCTATCTATAACTAGATCGAAAGACTCCGCAAGGGCCAACCTTACAACGCTTCCCGTGCACCTGAATTTCAATATACAACAGCTAGAAGAGACTCTCAGTTGGTTTGGGGGCTTGAGTATGATATTGGAGCTGGGAAATTCTGTGGCTTCCGTACCGATGGTGCATGGTGCAACCGCTAAACCACAACGTGGTGTTCATTTTGAGACTAATATACCACCATCTCGCGCTGTTCCAGCGGCCAAGGATGTCCAGTGGAAAATAAACTGTCGCATCGGTGGCATTGTAGCCGACCTTGTCGGAGAGAATCACATGTTGAAGCTGAAAACCACCGCTGTGAAAGTAGTTGGTCGGTTCGAGGGGATTGGATTGCAAATCGATAAGGCAAAACTTATTGGTCCATTCACATCTAACGACACCATCGATAAGCCCGCGAAGATCAATCTAAACAACATCAGAGTTGAATATTTATTCTCTCCTGCGGAGATGGATTTGGATCGACTATTATCCTTAATCACGCCATCCAAGGACAGATATGAAGATGATGATGATATTATGCTAGACACACTATTTCGGCAACGCAAGCAGGGAGCTGTCCTACGAGCTACCGTGGCGAAAGGGAAACTTGCCATCTCACATATAGACACTTTGCACTCGTTATCTCACCTTATAAACGAGTTAGGCAAGCTGTCAAATGTAGCCAAATACCTTCCCGAAGATAACCGCCCCGGAATTCTGACACTTGCTTTAGTGCGAGAAATGGAGGGCCAAATCCATATCGGAGGTAAAATTGGAGATCTACGCCTTTTGTCAAGCAACATGGAAATGGCTCATGTTAGTATCCCGTCTCTTGTTGCTGCTCAAGTAGGGACAATCGCAATTACGAGAAACAATGAAGAAGAGCTTATTGGGGAAGTTCTACCCCCAACACAGACTCAGAACTCCGCCCGATTGCCCTTACCTATGATCATGGCTCGTTTTATTGCGGATGAACTTGATCCAACCATTAAGGTCAAGCTCTTTAATTTACGTGTGGAGTACACGGTGCCTCTGATCGTTGCCCTCCTCGAATTCGGCGATGACAGAACTGCTGAAGATGTGGCTACTAATATGGCCAATTCTATTGTGAATCTTGTGGATCTTTGCGCTTCTCAACAAATCAAAAGCTATCCACGAATGCCACCTGCTGACAGTTCTACCAGCCCCGAAACTGTTGACTTTGTGGTTTCAAAATTCACGGTTGCTTTAAGAGATTGTGTCCTTAGCCTCAACCCACGTGACATTCCTGCAAAGGCTCTTGTTATGTTGACACATGCAAGGCTAACTACTAAGATTCGCAAAGACGAGACGTCAGAAGCAACATTTGATCTTAAAAAAGCGACTCTCATGATCATCGATGACGCTCAGCATGTTGGCTCGGTAGATAACTTACATCGCCACAGCGCAGTCTCTATTCAGAGCGATCAAGTCCATGCGTTCGTCGGGATGGGCTATGTTCCTGTTTGTTTCATTTCATCCGCCAAGGTTATGTTAAATGTGGCCCAAACTGATGAAAACGGTAACAAGCCGATCGACGTGGAGATACGAGACGACTTACTCATTCTTGAAACCTGTGCTGACTCGACACAAACTTTGGCAACCATTTTCAATGCACTCACACCTCCTACACCGCCCAGTACGGCTGTCAAATATCGAACCGAAATCATGCCTATTGAAGACATGCTTGCGTCATTCTCTGGTGATGCTTTTGCAACCGATGACTTATTCAACCCCCCGAGCCCTTCAGAACCCTCCCAGGCAAACCCTTTGCAGGACCCGGATAATAATATTGAGGCCGAGCTAGAATATGTAAGCGATTTTTACCCTACGAAACCAGAATACGACCCCGATGTCCCTACAACCAACTTTACCCTGGCAGCCCGGGAGGGGGATCTCCTCGATAGCTTCCATTCTGAATATCACGTTTCATCAAGCGTTTCAGATCTTGAATTTAGAGATGACCATTTCACCAAGAAGTCTGCTGTTGGGGGAACTGCACATAGATGGGACTCGACTCACAACACCTATGGCCTAGCAAATGATGTTAAGCTTAGAGGTAGCCCCCTGAGAGTAAGAGCACGAGATATTCATTTCATATGGAACTTGTACGATGGGTACGATTGGCAGCGAACTCGGGATACCATATCTAAAGCCGTCAAGAATGTTGAGGCAAGAGCTCTGGACCGCCGTGCGAGGGCTGCAAACCGTGCATCCTCTGTAATTGAAGAGGAAGAATCAGTCATTGGTGATTTTCTCTTCAATTCAATCTACATCGGCATACCGGCGACTAAGGACCCCCGTGACCTGTCTCATGAAATAAGCCATCATATCGATGATTTAGCTAGCGAAACAGGAAGCTATACTACTTCAACAACATTCACAGCAATAACATCACGTCAGGGCCAGTCTCCTTCAGTCAGAAGCAAGAAGTTACGTCTCGCTAGAAGTAAGCACCATAAAATGGCCTTTGAGTTGAAAGGTATCTCTGCAGACTTTGTTGTCTTCCCCCTAGGCGCTGGGGAAACGCAGAGCTCTTTGGATATACGTGTTAATAATCTTGAAATCTTTGACCATATTCCCACGTCGACATGGAAAAAGTTTGCTACTTATATGAACGATGCCGGTGAACGAGAAAGTGGGACGAGTATGATTCATTTGGAGTTGTTGAACGTGAAGCCGGTCGCCGACCTCGCGGCGTCGGAAATGGTTCTAAAAGTAAGGATTCCCTTGGAATGTTCATCTCGATCATATTCTGACACAAGCTCAAAGGCCACTATTCTTCCCCTTCGCTTGCATGTGGATCAGGATGCGCTGGACTTCATGTCTAGATTCTTCGAGTTCAAAGACGACTCTGCCCCAATTCCAACCTCTCCTGGTGAGGCTCCATTTTTACAACGGGCGGAGGTCAATGCCGTGCGAGTGAGACTTGATTTCAAGCCAAAAAGGGTTGATTATGCGGGCCTCCGCTCTGGGCGTACAACAGAGTTTATGAATTTCTTCGTTCTCGACGAGGCGGACATGATCCTCCGACATGTGATCATCTATGGGATCTCTGGGTTTGATAAGCTAGGCCAAACTCTCAACGATATCTGGATGCCCGACATCAAAAGAAATCAGCTTCCCGGTGTTCTTGCGGGCTTAGCCCCAATCAGGTCTCTGGTGAATGTCGGAAGCGGAGTGAAAGACCTGGTGGTTATCCCGATGCGTGAGTACAAAAAGAATGGTCGCGTAGTACGCAGTATCCAAAAAGGAGCGTTCGCATTCGCCAAGACGACTACCAGTGAGCTAGTTAAACTCGGCGCTAAACTAGCTATCGGGACCCAGACTGTTCTTCAAGGTGCAGAGGAGTTTCTTAATGTCCCGACTGGACAACCCACTTCACATCATTTCGCTGCAGATGGGCGTTCCGAGGACGATTCAGCGGATGAGGATGAAAAGAAACATATTTCACTCTACGCAGATCAGCCCGTTGGAGTTGTTCAGGGTCTCCGAGGGGCATTTCACAGCTTAGAGCGGGACCTGCTTATGGCTCGAGACGCGATAGTTGCTGTTCCCGGAGAAGTTCTTGAAAGTGGTAGTGCTGCCGCTGCCGCTAAAGCTGTCTTAAGACGCGCCCCAACGGTCATTTTAAGACCCGCCATCGGGGCATCTAAGGCTGTAGGACAGACTCTCCTAGGTGCAGGAAATATGTTGGATCCTAAAAATATCAGGCGGGTCGAAGATGTAAGTTCCCAAAATATCCCCTTAGCTCCACCGACATTTCTTGCAAGGCAAACAGTTATGCTGACCGTTCTACTTGGGACAGAAATACAAGAGACACTAGGCAAAGTTTCTGCGGGATCCGCCGCTTTGATATACCGTTACCTAATGTTATTTATTACAGTTTTGGCGTTTAGGGATGACCAATTCAGAACACTCTATTTGAGCCAAGTGATTTTTATGACCAGCGCTGATTCCCCATTTTGCACTTCCCGTATCCAGAAACTTGCTTTTTCATCAATACAACCTCATGTCATTCTATTCTGTGGTTTCCAATAGGTGCATTCGACATATTTATACAGGCGTAAGGCATGACTATAGCATGACTTTGATGGTTTGGACGCCAATACATGTGTCCTTGCATATGGCCTTCTGATTCATTAATTTAGGGTCTTTTCTTGGGCTTCTCCTGTGTATTTAGCGATCAAAACGAAGCACTGAATTCTGTTAACATTAGCCATAACATCCAATGAGGATAGCAAATATTCAATAATTCGAGAAGCAGCCTTATGCAAAGTTCAACTCCATTCTTTCAATCCACGTGTCGGCAAGATTGTAACTATTAGAAGATGGGGCCCTCTCTTACAAGGACCAAAGCGCTGTCATCTGCATTGACAATTTTCACTACCCGATTTTCTTTGGCTACTATACATTAGCTACTATATACTACTAATCTGTTGATTAAAGGGAGTATGTAGTATCGTTCCACTAGGATCCCTTTCTGTGTATTATAGCAAGCACACCGTTGATCGCATGTATGTATAATAGCAACAGAACGTTGCAACTTGCAACCTCAAATAAGTATCGGCCCTTATCTTTCCTCCTTCCATCCACCATCTATGCCCTACTACATAGCCCACCACCCTAGAAGGTACCTAATCCGATGATCCGTTCGATACGTCGTACTATACTACTCTAGGGACCTATATATAGCTAGGTACTATAAACTGTAACTACCATGTACTAGTTACCCGCCTAGTATAGCCTCTAAGATCGAAAAGGAAGACCCTGATCGAGTTCACTCTCGAGTTGGGCTGGTTTGGTATCAATAATGAGATCCGATGGATGGGTCACACGCACAACCATACATGCTAATAGGTACTTAGATAGCTATCATACCAGGGCCAAAGATATAATTAATATACGATAAGTTGGTTGTCCCTTCTACCTTCTACATGCAGCATGGTAAGAAATACAATAAGTAATGTGCAATGATCAAGGAGTTTTTGTGGTAGAGTATGTACCAGCTAGTGGTAGTTTTGTGTGTTTTTTTCTCGTAGAACTCAGAAATGATCACTCCCGGCCTCCTTGGTTTAGCTTAAAGCACAGGCTGGTTCTTAAATTAGCTGCCTCATATGATGGATAGAAAAAGAAAGGCCGAGGAGCCCAAAAGGTTGGGGTACATAACTCATAACTGGAAACCACCGCCTGTACCCCAGACTTGAGGTATGAATCATATGATAGTTATCATACATGTATTTTCCCACCTTGAAGTCCAACCATCGTTGATACTACCTAACCGGATGACCTTGATCCCAAGTTTCATTTCCTCTCTTCTTACCATCACTATTGATTTCGCGGGTAGTCTATGGATGCTTCTGTACTACACAATGAGCCGCATGCGTTGCCTTTCTACTCCGCATGACACAGATGATAGTTTAGTTTATTTTTAGCGACCTAAAAGGCTTTGCAAACCTTATTTGCCGGAGGAACAGTTTGAAACTCGAAAGCCTTGCCATCAACCTTGAGCCACTACTAAGGGGCGGAAAGATGATCGCGAGAAGGGTGCTTGTGCGCGAATGTGTTAATATCATAGCGACAAGATGGGCAAGGTTTGTAACGACCAGCTTTTCCATATAGACATGGAAGCCTTTGTTTGCTTTGTTTTGTGGAGGGTGAAAAAAGGAGATCGCGTCATGCGAACGGGTCTCGGGAAATACCCCTGTTAGAACAGCTGGAACATATGATAGCATCCATACCATAGTGCCCGTAGAATCCGTTGCCACAGATCGAGCACGGATCATTTATTGCTTCTTTAGAAGTTAGAAGTCGACTCTCCATGGTGCTCTGTAGTATCAGCTATATAGGGGTATACATGTACACTCATCCATTCCATTGTAAGCATGAACAAGGGTGTGTCAGGGTACTAACTAACTACCTTCTCACTAGTACTACAAAGTCAAAGGTACCTACATACATCCCAATGCTTGATCCCTTAAAACACCACCAGTTACAAACCCTTCTTCCGTGTGCTATCCCTTTTAGGCACCCGCACTTGTAACTGGAAAGCTCAGCAGAAGTAGTTTTACATATGTAGCCTAGAATAGGAGGTGCCCCTTTCTCATTCATGAAGTCCCTTTCCCTTTATTTTATTTCTTCTTTTCTTTAATCGTGACTATTAGGATTTGTGATATCACCGACATATGAGTAAATAGTTCATTGCCAGATTTCCCACTAGTAACATCTGACCAAGAAGTTTTCTCTGACGACCAATGGCTAGTAATGATTTAGTGCCAAGATCGGTTTGATAAGGGTAGTCATCGTTTAGATGTTTTGTGACCAGCGGGTTCCTTGCAGAAGTCGGGCTATTGGGCCCGGGGATCCCACGACGATATCAGCGAATTGTGCCACGTCTACCACGTCTACCATGTCTAGACGGCAGATCATAACTTGTCTTTTTCAGCCGTTCCGTGTGGATGTGGAAGTTGGCAGTGAGGTTCTGCCGTGCGGTTGGTTGGAGGCCGGCGGATGCGGTGAACCGGATGTATTAACGAAGACCGCGTTGTTGCTCCCAATTGGTCATCTTCCTCTCCGGGGTGCAAGCCTTTGAAAGTCAAGTCGCCAACTTTCAAAGGATCGGGTAGCAAAAAAAAAAACACACTTTTTGTTTCTCTTTTCATCCGTTGCTTCGAAGCATTTACCATATCTTATACGAGCGTCTCGGCCGTAGAAATGGGTCTCTTGTGGCGGCTCCGACTCAAACTAGGAAGGATGAAACTCCAGTGTTGAAGGGATATAGCAACTTATTAGCATTATTATTCTGTGATCTTACCCTCAAAATATTCAACCTTGAATTACTCCACTCCAAACTTTTAATACTCAAGGGTCATTGTTACTGCATGTGCAAGGCGCATCTATTAGATTGCTTGTCGTTTTTTGTATTATACTATCAAGATGCTTCTCGCAAGCCCTCATTCTCCTTCTCTGGTCAGTCTCACTTCATATGAAGCCTGAAGTTCTTCATGTTAGATTAGCCCCCCCTCATCATCTTTCACTAACTCCTCCGTTAGGATATGGCCTAATTATGTCCTCATGGGAAGTCTGAAGCTGCCAGTCAGCTTAGGGGCAGGACCTTTTGCTGCGCAAATAAGTAGTGTGATGTATTGTTAGGGGCTCGAATAAGCCGGATGAAAGAATTTTGTCAATTTGGCTGCAAAGGATCATTTTTCCAATGAATGAAATCATTCTATTGAGGAAGGAACGAACCGCGAAATTACCATGGCTCATGTGGTAGGCTGTCTGATCGCTGAGAGAGTTGCCATTGCTCAAACTGTCGGTCCCAATGACTCCCCTCTAGGTCTTCCAATCTACCCTTTTTCACAGCCTCCCGTACCTATGGAAGCTTGGACAGAGCCGCAAAGTCCATATTCACAGAGTTCATCATTTACACCCTTCATCCCTGGCCATGTTCTCCAACCTTGCCAGAACTATGCGGGGCATCTTTCCCTTCATGATTACCGCAAGTTCCTATCACAACCATATGAAACTGTGATTTCAGGTCCACTGAGAGGCCGGACATTGAAGAGAAAGACTGGTGCCATGAATCTGAGTCATCGTCGAGACATGTCACTGTCTTTAACGTCCTCCATGTCTTCAGCTCCATCAAGCCCACCTCCCTTGTCCTTCTCACAATCTGTTCAGAGTGTCATCTCGTACCATAGTAATGACGATCTGAATAGCCCTTTCAATTCATCTCGCCATGATAGTGAACATACACGGGCCATTCCCGTGATTTCATCGCCTCTCTCACATGAGCAGGACCTTTACTATGCTCCACAAGGGACAGCATGGCACAAGCAAAATATAGAAAATTTTGTGAGTGCCTCTCTGTTTTTTCTACAGAGCTTCATTTATATTTCTTTCCGTGTTTGATTGTGGCTAAAGGGCAACTAGAACACGTTCCGTGGTAGACTCCGAAATAATTCCGATTCCCTTAGCTCTCTATTGCATCACAAGTCTTCTTCTGATTCAGCACTCATGGCTGTTGATCAGTCAAAAAAAACCATCCATCACGAGGGTGTCCCATTTGAAATCATAAATCCCCGAGATTCTTTGGAACTTGCCCGGATAGTGTCTCCCTCGGAGGACCCAAGGTATAGAGCTCAAGGTTCTTTCGGAGAGAATCGACGAATATCAGCTGTCTCAGCACTCACAGCAGCGTCTTCACCCTCCGATCAGGGTCCACCAGGTCGCGTTTCCAACGGAAACCTTGTGGGCAGCTCATTGCAATACTCACCTGCTACTGGGGGTCTAAATTTGAGATCCTCGTTGTCTCCTCCGGAATACCTAGTATCCGATTCTCCTCTCACAGCGTCAACCCGAGATAGGGACTTTCATACAGCATCAGCGCCTCCAACCCGTTCTAGTTCACGTACCAGCCAGCCAGGTAGCCCACCACGAAGACCGCCTTTCGATTTTCACATAACCAACGAAGTTGTGATGACTATACCGAGAAATCCGTCAGAGTCTGGTTCTCTGAGAAACCCTCAGTCCAATCTCCTGGGCGTCGCCTCATGCGGCCGGACAAGAAGTCTAGCAGGAAAGCTTGCTAAACTGTTCCGCGGGCGCTTTCGGAAAGCCGACACTTTGGAGGGGGCGCCATCTTCTCCTAGGCCAAAATCAGACCATGGAGAAGGTTTCCGGGGGGAGAATGCGCAGTCATCAGGTGCAAGAGCGAGTTGCAGTCATAAACGGTTGAGAGAAGAAGCTTACTTGAATCCTACGCCTCTGATCGGTGTAAGTCAAGTGCAGCTAGATCATAGCGGGGGACAGAGGCTCCTAGACAACTCTGGGGGAGTCGCCCTTCAAGGTTCAGTCTCTACGGGGCCCGCTTCTCGAAATAGGACTCTCTTTCAAGGCGCTCAACCAGACAGCGCCATTCCCGACACCAAAGAGGCGGCCCCCTCTTCGATTCGACGGCGCGGTAATCCTGGGAGCAAGGATCACCATGCCAACCGTTTCTATTCCATACACTCTTTGGCATCTGAGGATTCAGGCTACAATGCTGTTCATGAACTCCCTCAAATACCTCAGAGTTCCAGAACGCCCCGGCATTCACTAAATGGGTCGGAACCCGGTGACCTCGGGGAGCCCGGGTGCTCAATCTACGGAGACCAAACTTCAGTGGAGGGCGAAATTCAAGCAGAGCGAGAGCGCGAATCAAGCACTGGCGGCCCTTGTCCTGTTACTCCGGTTCCTCCTGTCAATGACAACGATTCGCGGGTCTGTTCTCCGTACGTGAACTCTAGGGACCTTGATGCATTCATACGGGCGCTAGCGGGAGACAATGGCAGATCTAATCTTTCAGGCGACGGACAAGTTCCGAGGCCCACGGCACAAAGTCGAGAGATTGCCGGGAACACTCGATATTATGTTGCTCCGTTTGGGCCTAGCCAGATTCCCAGATCTTTCCCAACTGACAGTTACAGCCCATTGAACAACGAGGACGAGATGGAGACCGGCGCTCGAATTGCTCGTAGCCAAACGATAAATGTCGGTTTTCAAGGCGACTCTCCATCCACGAAGTCGAAAAAGTCCACTTTGTCTCGGGCCTACAATTTAGGTTCTTTTGGATTCACGGTTCCCGAAGCTAGGTCTAGATCACAACATGAAGTTGAAGATAATCGCGACATGTGGGGAGAGAATCGAAGAGCTTTTGTGGCCCCGGAGGGGAGAAATCCTGAAGCAAACCCAGGTGACGATGCAGATGGTTCACAAACTGTTGCTCAGCACCGAATCAAAGCAAGAACACCCGCATCCGCCGCCGATAATAACGCACTTGAACAAGGACAACCTAGATCGAGGCCGCGACGGTTAGAGATAGGTACTGTGGATGCCTCACAGCCTCCGCTCTCACTTCATCCTCGCCCCCTTCACCCTAATCCGTTGTTAATGCATCCTGCGCGCCCTGACCTTGCCCATTTCCACCGCCTGCACCAAGATTATCTGAGCGGACGTACTATCCTCGTTCCTGAATATCTCTATGAGGGAGACGGAGCTTTCCCTAACCGTAACGCCTTGAGAGCTACTACTATACGAGCCCGAGAAGATGCTGTTGAGCAGCGTTGTTCCTTTGACTTTTTTGAAGCTCAGTCAAGTCCCCTTCGCGAGACCCGCGCGGATCCTTCTCTCCCACCTGTTTCAATTCAAGAACCTGAAGAGACCCCTCCGCACGGGATTAAAAGCCCTTGTTGCTGTCCGACACAATAAAAGTCTATCTTTCACGATCTCCTGGAATCCCATTCTTGCGCTCGTTTCATTCCTATTCCTACATAAACTGGTTCGGTTTCCACTTTGGGTGTTCACTTTCGGCTATCATAAACATTTGCATGGTGAGCTTCCATTGGAGTCTCCCTTCCAACGACAACAAAGAAACTATGCTCAGAGGGCTAGTTCCACCCCTTAGAAATGTTAATCTTTTATGTCCTCTCATTTTATTTTTTATTTTTCTTTTCCTTCTTACCTCCTTCGAAGCTACAGTTACGAGAGATGACGCAACGGAGAGCACTTGATCATGCATTTATAATAGCCACAATAACCGATATATATATATATTTTCATCCTTTGTGTTTGATGGATGGATATGAGATCAAGCATTAATCCCCAATAAAAAAGGGAAGCATGTTTTAAGCGCGTGCTGAATGATTGACTGAATTACATACCTTGATAACAGAGGTAAACCAACTAACTCACGCTTATACACTACCTGTCGTACATACATAGTCAAACTACAGTGAATATCTATTAGAGTAATAATAATACCTCCTTATGATACTATAGAAGTATTTATCAATCACCTGAGGTACTATCATACTCCCTACCTACTCCACTGAGCCTAGGCACCGTGATAGTAATACCCGAACCGTGACCAGAGAGATAGATAATATGTACAGCTATTACATCAAATACTAACAACCCACCTACATCATGGTAACTTATACCTAGCTTATTAAGGTGAGGGGGGAGGGCTAGCTTCATCAGTATTTTGTTCTCTTTCTTTTTTTTTTGGGGGGCGGGTGAAGTTTCTTTATTAATTACACCATTTATTTGCCTTTAGGTATTGGTCCTTCCCTACATACGTATGTGTAAATTAGGTATGTACACATTACGTGCTTATTAAGGTACCTATTGTTATTACTATTATATCATGATAGTTGGTAACATGATAACTTCTAAAAGAAGTACTAAAGACTCGATGGTATCGAGAAGGAAGAAGGACAGGAAAGGATGTATATATATATATATATATACATATGATTGGTGTAGGTAACTGTCCAAGTGATATCTACTGATACCTACGTAACACGATGATGGTAATTCCTGTATGATGGATGAGAGAAAAAAAAAAGTCTGGTATACATATGATCATATCATTTATAGCGAGTGCTGGTTAAGCCTTCTGTAAAGACATCATCTGATAGATAAATAATGGTATCGATTATCGATTGTACATCGGTTGAATTATTAATTAACCTTCTCTACCGACTCGTGGAAATTAAATAAGAGTATTGTATGGTACAATGGGATATACTGAGGAAGCCGAAATAGAACATATCTTTCCTTTTCGGAGGCAGCTAGGAAAGCAAGATTTTTTTTTTTTTTTTTTGGAACTCCACTATTAGTAAAAGAGAAATGGTCCTTGTTGATTTGAATGGGGTTAAGTCGATTCAGGATCAGAATCCGTACCACTTATAGGATCCCAACTCGGGTCAGAAGAGTCTAAGGCCATTTTCGCCAGGGTGAGGCTAACAAGACTCTTTCGTCTTAAGCCGTGATCGCTTTTTCGCCGCGGGTCGCGACTTGTGGATAAGTCGCAGCGACTGGATCGCTGATGGCGAGGCTTCTCGATACGGTGGCTATACTGATTATGATGGTGAGAATGAGAATGATGCTGATGGGAATAGCATGATGACGGGGATAAACAGCCAGGGGAACTCTTCTTCCTTGTTCCTTGTCTTGGAGACAGCTCGTCCTCATAGGCCGAGCAAGGACTCTCTTCCCAGAAACCGGCATGATGCAGGCCAGAGGATTTTAGTTTGGATGAATGCTCCGGGGGTAAGCAGCTAGGATGGCGGTCATCTTCGTCCAACGGTAGGGCATCCTTGTCCAGGAATTCTGATCTCTCCTGAGCAAGAAGAGCTAACCAAGGGGCTTCGGGCCCTATCTCAGCGTCGCATTGGAGCCGGGATAGCTGTTGTCGTTGTAAGCGAATATTCCGTCGCTCCAGAGTATAGTCAACGTCTGCCAAAGGTGGGCCGGTAGTAGTGTTGGTGGTTTGTGGCGGTGCTGATGTGATGCTAAACGGTGAATCTGGCCGCCATCTTATGGTCGGGTTTAAAGGCGAAAGTTCACAGTACCTTTCGTCATCATGATCCGTGTCGGAGGGTGTCAAGGGCCACTGAGCATCTCTAGCTGCGATTGCTGCTACCTCAGCCGATGCGGTAAGTGGACTGTCAGGTGTAGATGGTACATTATCTGTGTCCCCACTGCCAGATCCATTTCTCAGGGTATGTGCATAGAGTTTTTGTGTTAATGCCCCGACTGAGAGATGACGGGGGTACTCGCATGAGGTTGGAATCGAGGTTGGAGGCTGACGGCAACGGAAGCAAGAGGGCCGGGGCCCCAAGTGGGATTTCGGGAGTTGTCTGTGTATCGGTGATGGCGATGAACATCGGGATGAGAGCGGAGAGACCATCGCACAATCGCAGTCCAGTATTCTCCCGTCTGCATCGTAGGCTAAGGATAATGGCCCATTGGACGAGGATGACGAGAAGGAGAAGTCTTCAAACATGATCTCCAGGGAGAAGAATTCGGTTCGATGGTTTATTATGTGAGTTGGATAACTTCTTTCAATTTCGTTATGTTAGTAGAATGATCAATACAAGCTCTCAAGAGGCTATTTTTCGACGTGTTCAAAATATCTGAGACCAAGGAGGTGAAGAAAGGAAAAGAAATTTCGATGAGCAAGCGTTGAAAGCCCTAGGATAGAGAGAGGTGGAGACCTTCAAAACCTGGGCGGAGAAAACGTATTGAGGACACGGTCGAACGGAAGACCGAGAATATGGCAGGTATATATATATATGTATATATATTGTAAGTTAAATGTGTGTCGTATGATTCACGGCTGCAGCGTGAACTTGAGGAAAATAGGGATGGATGGATTTGGCTTATAAGCGATGACCGTTTGATTTTCTCGATGGAGTCGTTTGAGTCCAGTCTAAATCGTTAGGCATATGCAAGGGTTTGAAAGGCTGTGACTTTAAATGGCAAATGTCTCTAAAACATGCATACGAAGGATATCATCCATGCTCTCTGCAAGGGGGGGGGGAAATTCATAAATTGTGCCTTTTGATGGGAGGAAAAGTGGGAGTGAATGTTCTTACTTTATATTTTTATATCATACTACGATAGGATCAATATTCGTATATGGGTCAGAATAGAATCACTAAAATAAATCAAGTTTTAGTTTATCAGTTAAAAGTTATCTGATATAGTTATGTGGGAAAAAAAAAAAAAAAAAAAAAAGGGCCCGGATTACCGCCACCTATGATAAAAGTAGCCACCACCAAATGCATGAAGGGACCCACCAGCCCATCCAGAAGCGGAGAAGTTAGTACGAGAGTACTTCCCCAAACCGGTAACTTCTACATAGCCCAAAGTATAATAACGACTTCCTATACCCAGAGAGGGTTTAAAATCTGACTTCTCCAAGGAACGAACACTCGAGTAATGATGGATTGGCTTTTCTAGGTTCTTGTTCTAGTAACGTGATATGAGACGAAGCCAGGTATCTCTATTGCGCTAGTATCAACCAACTTTTACCTTTCCTCTCCGTTTGCAAGGAAGACCCCTGCCGGCCGAAGACAAGTTGGGAATGCTTCTAGAATTCGGGGACCTTTTCTCCTGCTGACCGAGAAAGGGAGGGAGGAGAAAAGAAAAAAAAAAAAAAAGGGAATGGATCCAATCGTGATGACGTGCCGGAAGGATGCCGATCATTCCGAAGATCTCGCTAACTAATCTATCGAAACCAAGGCATATCGAAGACTATTATCCATATGGTGTGTCATCCTACATGGTTTCAACTTTCAACCCCACCAGAACCTGATCGGAGCCCACCACTAGGACCGAGAATAAAAACATAAACCATGTTTTAATCTCAAAGGTTGCAATATTACGTACTCTCATTTGTCTTTTATCATTATTATTAGCTAAGAATTAGAATAAGTTAGCCTCGATTTAGACTATACTGTACTAGTAGTAGTAATTACTATCATAGTAGTGTACCCGGGCATAGTGCTTACTATCAGGCGTTACTCTGATATAATAAAAAGTGAGGGCTTTAATGTTTAGTGTATCCTCACCCAAAAGTTTAAAAGGTAGTAATATCGAGTTACCTATTAGAAAATGGGGAATACCAGTCATCCGGTTGTATGAATTTTCACTGATTATCTGCTCTAAGGGTATATAGACGGAGTACAGAAGCGACAGTAGGGAGGATTGGCAGAAGGCCCTACATGATTATCTGTAGAATTCAATGTTACAGAGGTGCAGCCCTCATCAAGATTTTTAAAGCTTGTATTCATCTCATCAAGCCGCTCGTTCGGTTTCAGTGCCCCATTCACTGACATCGCTTGATGAAGTGCACTAAAAGCCGTTCCGTGAGCGACAAGCAGGAAGCATCTTCTTGATCCATAGCTCCTGCGACTCTCCAACATCAAGTGGTGCCAACTCGATGTCCTTGGTAAAGGCCCAAAAGGGTCATCCTATCCAAATAAGGTGTCGGCCTAAAGATAGTGGATGGGAAATTCTTGTCTCGCGATAACTGAATCCTGGGGTATGATATGATTCAAAGCTTCTGTAACATTGCTATGTAGAGAGAGCCCTGGGCTGCGAGATTGTCAGAGCCACTTGTCATAGAACGATTCTTGCATCCGGAGTAAAGTCATACCGCCTGCTCACATGTGCACAAGGCAGGAGTAAGTTTCCCTAAATCAAGCTGCACATAGGCTAATTGGTAACAATTCGTCAAGGTATCATTATTCCATTGTGCTGTTCTTCGTTGTTGCCATTCAACTCTGCATGTTTAGCGCTCTGCGAAGGCCCGGGCATGGGTCTTCAATAGCGCGATATTAATTGCCATCCTTAAGCAATCTTGTTAATCCGGTCAAGCTGCCAGCCCTGGGTTAGTCTTTGAAGCGCCGCACGCCTGATAAATTAGCAAAATAGCCAGCCATAGCACCCTTCTTGGGCACATTCGCCCATGGCTGGAGAAAACACACACAAAGGCCATTGATATTAAGGTACGACGAGCAACTGATTGTCCATCAAGATCTCGGGTTGAACAAAGAGGTGGTATCTCATAAGCGCAATTCTCACGTGTTCGCATGATTGTAATGAGATTGGCGACAGTAACCTATAGCGCTAGATATATAAAATCATAGCTGCCTCTTGAGGGCAAAAGCTAAGAAAAAGCACTTACCACTTACCATGCATGCTAGATCTATAGGTTAAACAGATCGCACATTTCTGGGTTAATCCAAATCAAACATTGAAGACCTCAAATCTCTTCTTGGCTTCTTTCGTTCGATTTGTATTCCATTTAATGCAGACAATAATGTGCAATGTCCCACCAGTGAACTGGACTTGATACCACCGAGGGATCGATACGCCCAACGCCATTAATTAATTACTACAATATCAGAGCATCCAGAATTCTTCTTTAACTTGGGCAACCTGCTCCTTACACAACGACTACCAACTCCCTGACAAATCCCCGCCACCTAATGTGATCTCGATCATGATTCACCCGACCCTCATTCCAGCTAGACCAAAAATGACCACTGTTGTTGGGCGGCCTGATGTAACCATAACCTTGGTATCCTGGCCAGTGCATGTGGAATGATTACTCCCGAGCACCAGATGAGCCTATGTATAGTTGGACCAAAGCCTTTAGATAGATAGTTATGCACTTGTTTTTAGCTAGAGCCATTAGGATGAATAATTGTTTCAGGAATTAAAGAAAGAAGTTACTGGTGCCTGGTAGCAGACTTACTTGATAGAGGCGTCCTTCAACAATTAGTAGATACTTTAACATATGATCGGAATCATACTGACCAATCCTGCAGCCTGCAAGTGGCCAATTATAACTCATGGGTTTGCACAGCCCAGGACCCCCCAGCCACAGCCACACAACCAATTTAGGCCTGTCATGGGGAAAAACTAAATTATGGTTGTGGCAACCTTTTTGCTATATTATTACTGTTATGCTATCCTCCGTTCAGCTTTGGCCGCTTGTGGCAACCTTTCCATATCTGGCAAGGTGCCCGTCAAGTTTTTGCATTAGTCTCACCGCTTTTTCTACTGCTGACAGATCTCACTAGGTATTCTTAATCTGTACTTTCCATTACGGTATCAACCAAAAGTCATACCTTAAATTCCCGCTATGCGTACATGTTGATGCAGAAAGGAATTTAACAGCATACCGGCCTTCCAGGGTGGAGTGCGCCATACAATTTCGGCGTTGCGCTACGCCCCCTAATTTCGTGCGAGAATATTGGATGTTGATCCGTTTGGGTAATAGTATGTACATTTAGCGACTGCAACATGGAACCCTCCACCCAAAAAACAACATTAGGAAAAATAATATAGGAAGGTGTCGCCCGATTCTATCACTTCTACAGCCTACTACTCTATACTACTGTAATGGGGGGCATTAATATGATTATACTGATTATCATCACTAAGTATGGCCTCTACAAAAACGCCCAAGTCTGAAGACGGGCAATCTATGATGCTCTTCCGCTAGGCACAGCACCGCTCAACCAAAAAGTCATAGAAGTATGCCCAACACAGCGGCCTAGCCTATATTATATATAGCTTTGTGCCTCACACTGCGAACTCGCGTAATTGAAATGGGAATATCCATTGAAAACTACTATACCATTGAGAGGTCAGAGTCCTTCCCTAACTTGTCATATGAAGACTGACTAGTAATGATGGACTGGTCAGGTATACCGTACATATGACGGTTACGGTCGCCTTTTATCAAACCTCCAAAAAGCTGCACAGCCTACCTTTCCTCATACCAGAGGGCAATAGATGGAGGAAGAATTTTTCGATCATCCTTCACGAATCAAGGGTGATAGTCTTGGGAAAGTTTCAGGTTCTACCCTAGGGACTTGTTGTCTGGTAGTAAAATTACCTAATAGTGGTTGGCTAGCTTAAAAGTCTGTGAGTGAACGCACCTACTACAACTACATATACTACAACTACATATATATATAATTATTATTAGGAACAGGTCTAATGGAGGTACATAGGCTAGGGTCTCAAGGACTTGATTGGCGCGGCCCGAAAGCCCCCAGTTACTATTCACAAGCTTTTTTTTTGGATTTTCTGTAGCGAATAGTAATTGGGGCTTTCGGGCCACCCAATTAAATTCCATGAGACCCTAACCTATGTACCCCCATTAGACCTATTCCTTACTAGTAAGGTAGTGGCATATAGGGCGAGGACACAACGCAGCGGCATTGAGGCTCTTGTCAGGAGGAAATGCGGCTGGACCTGGGAAACACTGCGAAAGCTAACAGCGCGAATCGACATAGTGGCTGTCGGCCATCCAAGCCCAATGCAAGAAGGGTGGATGGATGGGTGGACCGGCCGGGCAAGAGAATCGGACAGAGGATATGGCCGCAGGCAAGTGCAAGAGGGGAGGTTGGTCATAGCCTCTCTACAAAAGAGATGGGAAGAGAGATGGAGGGCCAGCCCCACCGCCCAACAGAGGCTTGCCCTCAACAAGTAAGGAGACCCTGGGGTTGCACGAGGGATTCCACAAGGCCGAAAGCTCCGTATACACTCAGGTGCGCACGGGAAAGACTGACCTTACCGACTTCCTGTATATGGTGGGAGCACCAGAGGTAACGAGCACGATGTGTCCTTGGGGAGACACCCCGAGACATGTTACAATCCACCGCCCCAGATACCAAGGGATGAGAGAAGGGCTTCGAATGAACGGCGGGCTAGACTTTCGGCAATTGCTGACAGAGCAGGCTGGGGTCAAAAGACTTGTGAGGCGGTGGTTGAGGAGGGAATGTTAGATCAATTTAGGCTCGCGGGCGAGCTGATTAGGTGGTGGAGCTAAGCGTCAGCTTAGCTGATGGTAGAAGGGACGCCGAAAGCCTAAGAGCGGCACCTAGGGTATAGAGCAATGTATATAAGACACAGATAGATGGACCGGGCAGCCAAGAGGCCAATCAGAGTAACAATATATATATATATATAATTATTATTAGGGTTGTGTTATCGTTGTTGTTATTCCGTTCAGCCTTTTAGCCACCCAGTCACATTGCTCTATACCCTAGGTACCGCTCTTAGGCTTTCGGCCTCCCTTCTACCATCATACGTATATATATATACCTACCAATCATAGCGGTAAATCTACCAGAAAGAGTCCTTCTGAATCAAGTCGACACCCAGGATGATAGTAAATATTAGTTGTCGCCCCGCGCCGCACCCCGTCAAATGCCGCAACAAGATGCGACCGTAGGACTAATTACAAATTTTAAATATCACAACAGCCACTAATTACTTCCGATTCAAATTTTGATACTATCAAGACTATAACTAGAAAAGCCATCATATTCAATTCCGTAATCGTCTGCCCAGCGTGGGCGTTAGAAGTTGCGCCGAGACCGCCCTGGCATGTTTTCCCCCTCATTTTCATTTCTGGCAGGCTGACATGTAAATAAAGGTGTTGGGGAATTATTCGGAGACAGCTCTGCAATATCTAAGTCTCGGACAGGTGCCTGGATAGTTCGAGTTGGAGGGGTGTTTATACCCATTTGTAGCGGGGTTGTTGGTGGGGCTTGATTAGCAGAACTGTTTTTTCGTCTCCGGCCGCGTTTTTTCTTTTGCGCAGACGGTCCAAGACTTGTTATTGGAAAGGTTCCAAGATTTGATAGGATCTAATTTCACTCGCTAACTGTTTATCAACTAGTTCCTGCCGCTGTTTTGCCGTTTCCTGCTGTTGTTTTGCCTGCGGTTTTCGCTCCGCGGCTTCTTTTTTCTCTTGGGCCTGTTGCTTCTGAATCTCGGCCTTTTTTTGTCTTTCAGCCTTCTGAGAGGGATTTTGAGAAGGAATGTCCTTAAGAGGTTTCTTGCGTTGCCCTTTCTTGTCTTCGAGTCGCATTGCCTCTCTTAGGCCCTTATTACCATATTGAAGCAATTCAACCTTTGTTTGCAAGCTTTCGATAGTGTTCTTAAGCTTGCGAGCCGTAGTATCAACCCACCGATGAGCCTTATTGGTAACTTTATCTACAAGGCGAGTTAAACCTTGTGTTTCTGCTACCCACTTCACAACTTGTTCAGTATACGCAGTCGATAAGGGACCAAATGGAGAGACGTCTAAAGGTTGAAGCCGATGAGTGGAATGAGGCGGGAACACCACAAAAATAGCCCGGTGCCTTTCACAGAAGTTCACATTGATATGGCTCGAGTGATCATCAGCGATGATAAGTCGGAAATCCTGGCCATTTCGAGCTTTTTGCTTTGTATACCAGCCAAATATATTTGAAAGCCACTTCTGAGCCAGCTTATCATTTGTCCAGCCGGTTGGGGAAGTGGTAAAGAAGGTTTGATGATGCCCTGGGTTAACATCATCAAGCCAAGAGGCTTGGACACCTCCTCGCGACCTTCATAGATGAGTAGTGGTGGTAATGAAGATCCATCTTGACAGGTACAGGCTAGGAGAGTAATCCACAATCGGTTGCCATCCGGAGCCACACCAAGAAGCATCCCTTGATCCCTCATATCACGATTGAAGATTCTTCTTGTAGCATTGGTCTGACTGATCAAAAACCCTTTTTCATCGATGTTATAGATGTTGTTGGGCTGAATGTCATATTGTTCGATTTTAACCAAGGCTATCGACATTAGCCACGGATTTCAACAGGAAATCATTGACTTACCGACTGGAAGCAATTTTCATATCTTAAAGTATTATCTGCTTTTTGCGAATCTAGATCCTGATCCTGTCCCTTTAACCAGGCCGAATCTAGCTCATCGTCATGTCGCTGAACGAACTTATAAACCCAGTTCTTTCGATGGGCTTTTTGGCCAATCCTTCGGCAAAGTTTCTCACCATTGTTGCCGTAGGAGGAATCCCACGTGCCGTAGGTTTATTAATATAGGCAACAAGATGGTTGTTGAGATATTTGGAGTTTTCTACTACCCCGCAGCGGGATTTTAGTGCGGCATTTCGGTAAAAGTTGTCTATATTTATCTCATAATCAAAACTCAACCTTCATAGGTAGGTACTATTCATTAATCTTGAGCCACTCAATTGCAAGGCAGGTGGGAATTAGCTACTCTCTCGGAATGATGTATCTTGAGTTTCTCGATTGTAGCCCAATCCGATCGTTGATTGCGAGGAATGTCAGATCCTGCTCTTCGATCACAAACTGCCATCTTCTCTTTGAAGATCATAAAATGCTTCGTGCCCTAGGCGACAAGGGCTTCAGAATCTCGCCAAGAACCTTAAACCGACTGGGCTATCATAGGATGTACGAATTAATAAGTGTCAGATAAGAGGATGATTTAGAGGGTACCACAGAGAACCTCTCCGTCTCCATCCTCGAAGCAAGTGTCTTATTAGGTTTATTATAATGCAATGCCAGTTTGGATGTTTAGAATCAAAAGAGATCGGCTCTTCCTCGAGCTCCCAGGAAGCTACCTGTTGAGGCTCACCTTTATATCATAGTTTAATATAATATCATTGTACGTACATTAGCTACTATAATAGTAAGGAGGGGATGACTAAGCACATATTGTGTTCTAAAGGCGAAAGATGAAACAGACATCATCAGAAAACCCATCCCTCCATAATAGCAATCGTATCACCGCAAGCGGTACGGACAGCCACCGATGAGCCTATATTATATGGGTCCGGATTTTCTTGAGTCTATAGATGGGCATATTGACTTATTAGGCTCGCGCAAAGGCCTATCTACCGTACCAAGGTGGCTGGCCATTCACAAGCAGTTGGTAAACTGCTCAGGAACTGAGTAGACCCTAGGAGTGATTGATGAGCTCGGGGAAAGCTACTAAGCAAAGTGGTTACTAGAAAACCCCGTATCTCATTCAGTTCAGTCCGATATTAGACTCCGGGGGAAAGGAAGCCCAAGCGAATAGATGATACGTATTCATTCAGGAACGAAGAATAAGCGAAGGGGGATTGAGGTTAATTCTGTGGGGGAAAGATGGAAGAGATTCCGAGAGAGAGGCCCGAAAGTTTAAGAGGACAAGAGTCCAATACTGCGCGCAAACAAACGGCTACTTTCTGATTATTCCCAATTGTCCGCCGGGCTGAGTTTGGAAAAACTAGACCGTTTGCGTGGAATAGTATATGTAGTCTCGTCCTCTTGAATTACCTGTTTTGTGCGTATTGAACTATACATGATAGAGATACAGGGTAAATGGTATGTTTATTTCCACCTTCGAGCTGTATGAAGTTGCAGCAGGACAGCCAGCCATTCCTGATGTGCACTAGTCCCCACCGAGCGTTTTATTATAGGAGCGGGAGTGTGGCTTACGCCTTGTTTGCGTTACAACCAAGAGTGCCAGCCGTTCCCGATGGCTGAGGAGTCCCCTGTTTGGTCGCTAACCGAGATAAGCGTTTCGCTAGACTAGAGGAGTCACATTCGTTAGTACTGTAACGGCTAGAGGCTAGCCGCTAGAAGCGACACATATATCATATATAGTATCATATTACTAGTACCTATTATGATATAACTTAAGTAACCAACAATCAATGCCATGCCAAGGTGAATCATTATCAAACACATATACCATGGCAGCCTTATTGAAAAAGCCGTTGAGGCTCGCACTCGTGCAATTACTATCGGGTATGTTGGCTTCAGATGACGTATCAGCGACCGCCGCCACTGATCTCTTGCTTCGATTACAAGGTCCCGATAAAGCTGCTAATCTCAGTCGTGCACGCACCAAGGTCCTCGAGGCTGCCCGTCTAGGGTCGTCATTAATTGTCCTTCCCGAGTGCTTTAATTCTCCATATGGCACACAGTTCTTTCCCGAGTATGCCGAAACGCTTCTTCCTTTCCCACCAACCGAAGAACAGTCACCAACATTCCATGTATTGTCATCATTGGCGGTTGAAGCCAACTCGTATTTGGTCGGAGGGAGCATCCCGGAGCTGGAGCCTACAACAAAGACATACTACAACACGTCTCTCATGTTTTCACCGACTGGCACTTTGATAGGCAAGCATCGCAAAACGCATCTCTTTGATATTGATATTCCTGGAAAGATTAAGTTCACGGAAAGCGAAGTGCTGTCCCCCGGGAACAAGTTAACGGTCATCGACTTGCCGGAGTATGGCAAGATCGGTCTCGCTATCTGCTATGATATCCGTTTCCCCGAGTCAGCCATGATTGCCGCTCGGAAAGGGGCATTCTTGTTGGTATACCCGGGAGCTTTCAATCTGACAACGGGTCCGCTTCATTGGTCATTGCAGGGGCGGGCCCGGGCGGTAGACAATCAAGTCTATGTTGCATTATGCAGTCCTGCAAGAGACATGACTGCTACCTATCACGCATGGGGCCACAGTTTCATCGCCAATCCAAATGCGGAGATCTTGACAGAGGCATCGGAGAAGGAGACTATCGTATACGCTGATTTGGATAACGAGACGATCAGGAAGACAAGGGAAGGCATACCTATCTATACTCAGCGGAGATTTGATCTCTATCCTGATATAAGCGACGGAGATATTAAACTAGATGAGTGAACGGTTTTATCGAGGTGTTTAGTATGATACCCTTAGTACATAACATGGGCGTCTGGCATGAAAGAGCAGCTACAATCGAAATGGCCCGCCTTTAATCATTCGTTTGAACATTAGAACGTAGGATGCCGTACAGTAGTATCATAGTAATCAATTCAGAATCTATCTCACGATTTTCAAACGAGGTCTAAGGTTTGTGGCGAGGCCACAGACACCACCGGTGGTTGGGTTTGACCTCTGCTCGTCAATTTCCACGACTTCTAGGCTTACCACACCGCCACAATAATGGATTTTACGCTGGAAGTGCAATTGCGTGGAAGGGGAGACAATCTAATTAAATGATGCACTTCTTTTAACGTTAATTTTGATATTATGGGGACGAGGAAACGACTATGTCTGCAATTACCTTTAAACAAGGAAGGTAGATCTAGAGAGCGGGTTGTTGTTGTTGCATTGTTTACCGTCTTTAAGCGGCCGAAAGGCTGCATAGGACAGACTAGAGAGTGGGAGACGGTAGCAGATCAGATGGAAAATATTAGGTAGCTAATAGCTATGATACACCATATGGTATGCTTGTACCACTATGAGGGCGGCTTGATCTTTCTAACTGTACAGCCAAACGATTAGGTACTCCAAAGGGGTCATTTTATTCTATTCCTATGATACATACCTTATATGCGGGCCTAATGCTCAAATGGAATGCAGGCGGAACCACACTCCACTTTACCGAATACTATGGTGGTGACTATTTCAACGTTTCCTTGCTGTTGTGGAACCCATTTCGCAAATAAAGTGGAACCTCTAGTTAATTTATTATTTAGACAAGAATCAAAAGTCCTGTGATTGGGTTTCTTTTGTCTTCTGCTTGCTTGGCGTGAATCAAGGATTTGACATAGGTTTTTCACAGACAGTCTCTCTCCATATTCATTAATTAAATGCGGTAGTAATCATTTAGGTAGGCCCAGCTACACGGTACGTACCGTTTCTGTAAGTTAAAATGCCTGGTTACAGCTTCGGATGGTCGGCCAAAGCCTGCTCCGTTACACCTGGAGGTAAAATGGCGAAGATAGGATTCTTATCGGAGAAAGCTGAAGAATCCTCATTCGTTTCGGGGTCTACTTAGTGATACATGTCGACGATATTCCTGATAATAGGAATCGCGCCGGCAAGAACTACTAGTAGATAGGCTAAGATATCACTCAAAATCTTAGACCAGTATCGAGATTTGGATGTTAAGGACAGCAGGAAGAGAGAGACTATGCTAGCGAGCCCTTCTTGAACATGTACTAGACATCGTTAGCGCTTATCCCGTGAAGACCCCGAGTATGCTCTCAGTCGCTGATATCAAGCCGAACTTGGTGTGTTTTCGTCTATCCCATAATTCAAAACTCGTCCTGATAACCTAAATTCTGTGCCATCATTGTTCGCTTTGGACACGCCCTCCATATAAGTCTACAAGCATAGGAATTCGATATTTGAAAAGGATCACTGAACGAAGAATCACTTTGAAATGAAACCCCATAGAACCGATAAGCCACTGGGAGAGCTAGAGGGGATATGAAGCGGCGGCTAAGAGTTGTAACGAGATAGGTTGATGCCGATAATCGATGATGGGGGGACGCTTGAATACCAAGAAGTGATCTGCGGGATTGCATTCATATTAGAATATCTTAAACATCGGAACATTGCAAGGTATGATACTAAGATTCTTTCTGCCTGGGAGGAGAGACCAACTTTTGAACTTCCTAGCACCCGAAAGATTTGGCATTCAATGACCATCTACGCGCAATTGGCGAATCGCCGATCAAGTTTTCAAGGAATTGGGAACTCCACACGAGATTCTAGTGCCACTGGATTAGAGAGGTCATTGACAAAGGGGCGTGAAGAATCTATACTAATCCCTTCTACGGATAACACTGGGTAGCATGGCGGATCTCTTAACAGGGCCATCTCTCGTGACCTTAAACTTGATCGACTACCGAGGAAACATGCGTGGTGGTCCTTTCCTTGAATTCTACGATTAAGGGGGCGTCACCATTAAACCATACCCGGGTGATTGGTTGAAGGCCGATTTAGCCGAGGGGAGGAATAATAATGAGATATCCCAAAGGAGTAAAACGCCGGAGAGGGTGTTAAAGGAACTACGGTTGGGGGATTAGGAAAAGTACTATCATACATATCACCATCAAGGAAACCCCACATATGGTGACATGAGCCAAAAATCAGTAAAACAAGCACTGTAACCGGGCGGGCACGACGGGTAATTTGGAGCACCAGTGAAACTCACCGAGATAAGGCCTTCTCACGATATCTTTACTCCGTCTCTGTGATCCAGCAGCCTAACCTGGTGACAAAGATCTCATATTTGGTGTTATTACCTAGCTTGAAGGATTATACGATTGACGACTCCTAAGGACCAGTCAGTCACGTATATGATATAAGTATGTATAGACTTATAATATGCGAAAAGTAGCCTCTTCAGGTCTCCACCATTTTGAATATTCAGCGGCAAGTGACGAGAAGAGATTTTTGGATTTAAGCGATCATAGTCGGAATGTCCCTTGCGAGAATCAATATTCTGGTAGCGAGTTTAGGCTGCAGTGTTACTACTCCTAGATGTAACATCTGATAGACGCTGGGTGTTTGGTGTCTGTGAATGATAGAGCTCAGGTAGCTATAGCAACAAGGCAACTAGAAGATTCTATGACGCGATTATTTACCGGTTCTTTGCTACGATATAGGTAGCAATGTGGATTGTGTTGATGGAAGATACCTGAAAGAGAAGGAATCTGTGTGGTTGTTTCCGAATCTGGTTGGAACTTACCCACGTGATACCAATTTTCCCCAAACCCTGAGAAGAAAAAACGCGGGCAGCGGCAAGACAGCCACAACAGAAGGAGGGACATCCTTCTCCATCCGTCACTTCTTCGCTTCAGGAAGAAGAGCGATCAACACAAGGTGCGACTATTTAATACGCGCTTGTGCTGCTTCCCTGTCTTCTATTTTTTTAAACCTCTGCACATCCCTGTCCTCCTCGCCACTTCTAGCATTTGCCCACCTATCTCGTCTACAATCCCTTGTCACATCAGACACTACACTGCCTTTGACCTCAGAAAAGGTATACTGTGGCTCTTTCCATAGTGAATTTGTTGGGACTTATTCTCATGATCTCCCAGGTTATCTGATCTTCGTGCTACACAAGCTTTGCCAAGTCGTGCTGTCACTCAGTTCTAGTGAGTACGCATTCGGAGCGCCTCCGCGTCGGGGGATTTCATCAGAAAACTCCTAGCCAAAGTGGATGGCCAAGTGAATACATGCCAAGGTTTGCGTCGTGATGCTGTTTTCGCGGAAATGACCGTAGCCAAGACAACAAAACGCCTTTGACTCGAGGGACTTCTCGTGATTCTGTTGTCAAGTCAACCACACAAGCTCTGACCCCCGTGGCGGTAAGTCGCTGCGATTACATCGCTACATCAATGTCAAAACGGAATGCGCATGGTCCTCAAGGGCAGAAGGAAACTGGCCTAGATTTCAATATGTCGAGCGCACCAGATGATAAGCCCCAGCGGGCGACTGCAGCCCAGCTGGCAAGTAGGAAGTAAGTAATCTTTCATTCAAAGTTCCTGTTCATTGTGATGACATCTAAGCTTTGTTTGTTTACCATGCTGGTTGTACGGTGGTCACACCTGGAGCAACAAAAGAAAAAATTTTCTGACCGCCATTATATACGGCTCTTCCCTTGCTTCCTTCACCCTCCCGACCCACGCAGCCCTTTTCCTATCTCCCTCCCCCGCTCTCTTCTACCTCCCTCTTTTCTCTTTCTCTTCCTTACCCAGACGCTTTCTCTCTCTCATGAAGAAACACTGTATTTCCTTTTACTCTCCTCACATTCGGGTCTATAGCCTCGACTTCTACCATCACTACCGACTTGATGCCCATAATACCTTGCTTGTTCCATCACCAAAAGTAGAGAAGGCGTCATCTAACTTTGATATCAGAATTAAAACGCTCAGACGGACGCGTCCTGCTGCTCCCACGCCCAACATATCTCATTCCTTGAGCCCATTCAGCACCATAGACCCCAACGTGGTGTCGTCTACATCATCCGCACCTTCATCTGCACCCCAAAACCAAAGCCTATCAAACGGATTTACATTTGGACAATCTCAGAGCTTCCCGGGAGCGAACCCGAGTTCTCAGCTTCCACAGAACGGAACACAGTCAGTTGCTTTTGGTTCGGGTGCACCCTCCAACTTTAATTTCTCATCCTCTTTCGCCAGTGGTGCAGCTCCCAAGAACCCCTTCGCCAGCATGAAGGGAGACCAAAATGCTAGCGGGCCCGGGTTTGGGGGTTTCAAGGGAAGCTTTTTCAATGTCCCGGGCGCTGTTAACCCGATCCAGTCAACTGAAGCTGTTACACTCACAGGCGGTCCTTCCGGTTCACAGAGTCCGCAAAAGGAAGGAGCTAGTTTGTCTGGTAATTCGGGGGCCATGACACCAGCGCCAAAAGCCTCTCTCAAGCCCTTTAATGGCGTGTCAAAAAGTCCAAATGCGTTCGGCTCACCTGGCGACACCATGCATACCTCCCCTGATGGGAGAGGTACTCCTACGTCAGCCCCTGGAAATACGGCTGTGTCGGGCTCGTCTAGTGGCGGAACTGCGACCCTTAGTAGCACGCAAGCGAAGCCTCTCTTTGGCAATCTTCCTAGCGAGAAGGGCCTTTTCTCTCTCAATCAAAGCACGACCCAACCATTGTTTGGCGCGGTGCCAGCCGTCTCCGCCTCTACATCAGGCACCAGCCGTATTTCCTTCGGTAATGTTGCCAAGGGTGACGCTTCTCAAGCCAGTTCAGCGGCTCGTGCACCGGCGCCAGCCCCTGGGTTTTCTTTGTTTACTAAGAACAGCACTTCCCCAGCTGCAGCGGCGCAGTCCTCGTCTAGCAACAGTTTTGTCTTGAAAGCACCTGAGCAGCAGAATGAAAGAAACCCGCTCGAGCCCAAGCCTACTACCGGTATTCAAAGCACGTCCCAGGCTAGCCAAGCTCGTCCTTTCGACAATATCTTGACTCAGAAGCCTGCTGTGACTGATTCAGTTCAAGAGAAGGAACCTTTAACCCAAGCTCCTAGCGTCAGTATTTTTGCTCCGAAAGCCGTTCCTCGGTCCGATACGACACCTCAAGATTTGTCGGAAAACTTGAGCAACCAAAAACCTTTCCTCTCAAATTCAGCCGCTGCTGCATCTATCGGCGATGTTGCGAATCCAAAGGTTTCTACGACCGTTGCTGCATCTGCTGAGGGAACCAAAACAACTGCCCCTGTATTCTCTGTTATGAAATCTCTTGGGCCTCACACCTCACTTTTGTCCGAGCAAGTCAACGCCGCACCTCCCGGGGCCATGGAGAAACATCAAGGAACTAACGGGCTTCGCGGTTTACCGACTAACTTGAACCCGAAGCTTAAGGCAGATGTTGAAGCGTTCTATAAGACTCGGAAGCTAAATGAATTCTTTAAGCGTAAAATCTCTGAATTGGATCCCTCAGTAGACGACTTTGATCCTATTGTGCGACATTACATACGTGCCCGACAAACATTGGGTACTCCAATTCATGATATACCGAGTCCTGTACAGACCAATCGTGGAGGGATTACAGACAATGCCAATAACGGTGGATCGAAGACCTTCCTGAAGCAACCGGGGCATAACGAGCGTTCGTCCACTAATGTGGTCAATGTATCTAGCCAGATTAAAGCTGGCCTTCCTGAAACAACACCGGCGTCATTGGAGGCTCAATCAGAGCAGACTTCTAATAAACGCAAGGCCGCTGAAGATATTGAGTCCTGTCATGAATCTGCCCATTCTCCGGAGAAGCGTGCAAGGAATGCGGGAGAGCCCCAATCCATGACAGCGAGCATCTTTGCGAACTCCTTCTCGAGTGCTAAAACATCAACCTCGCTAGACTCTTCAAAAGCATCGGAAGCTTCTATCTTTAAATTTAAAGCAACAGCATCCGCCCAGGGGAGCCAGCCAAATGCATCAACAGCCTCTACAAAATTCTATTTCGACCCGAAACCGTCACCAACCTATAGCAATTCAACCGTTGGAGCTGTGACGACAGCGGCTCCTACGGCTAAGATGGAGGCTCTAACTAAGCCAGTATTTGAAATGCCGAAATTTAATCCATCGATGTCAGGCAACTTCTTGGACCAGTTCAAGAAGAATGCTGATGCAGAAGCGGCTAAAGAGAAAGCCAAGCGGAAAGCCGAGGACTTCGATTCTGATGACGATGATGAAGCTGAATGGGAAAGGAAAGATGCGGAAGAGCAGCGACAGAAACAAAAGAGGTTCGAGGCGCTTCCCAGGAAGCGTACCAAGTTTATACACGGGAAGGGGTTTGTTTTTTGTGATAGTGAATCGGATTCCGAGAATATAGGCGAACCTCTTACCCTCTCCGAGTCCAAGTCGAAAGTTACCTCATCAATATTCGGGAATTCCAATGATAAGTATCCGTCCAACCATAGCAACCCTTTCGGCCACTTGTCTGCGACAAACTCTGAGGTCGATGGAGACGACGCTACTGATGAGGACGGATCTGATGTCGGTGATGGAAAGAACGGCAACTTGGAGAACAAAGCAGACGCTCCTTCCAAAGAGCCAGCTGCTTCAACGGCTCCTAGCGGTGACGCTTCCGGTGATGATAGTTATAATTCTGACCTCGCTAACGAACTTGAGAGGGAGCTCATGGCTGAGGCCGACATTACTTCTTCCAAATACGCATCGGATACATCTAGTTCTTTCCCAGCCTCAAGCCTCCCTGGCGGTCGCAGCCTGTTTGATCGTATTGAATATGGCCAGGATGGAAAACCGAAACGCCGAGTTCCCCCGGAGAAGAAAGCGGGGCAGAACCCTCTCACCGACTTCTTCAGCACCTCCAAATTTGCATCATCTTTTAATACCCCCGGAGCCGCAGCGGGTAATACTTTCTCCGCATCTACTACTGGAGGATCCAAGAACGTATTGGCTCCCGGCATCAATTCCGCGGATAATGCTCACGGATCCGGCTCTGGGTCTGGTAGCGACAATACCTGGAAAGTGAATTCTCCCATTAAGTTTGGTTCTAAGTCATCCGATAATTCCGCTCCAGTTTCTAAGATCGGTTCGGCCTTAGCGAACCCTGTATCCGACTCTTCGAAACCTCTTTCGACATTGTTCGGTGGTGAGCTAGGGTCTACCATTCAGCAGAACGCTACCCCTGTGAATCAAGCTGCAGCCTCCGACTCTCAACCATCTACATTGGGGTTCGATTTCGGAGGACCATCTCAACCAACTAGTTCTTTCCTCGCCCCATCAGTCAGCAATTCCAATATGCCTAGTCGTTCTAGTACACCAGGGATCACTTCCGATACAGGAGCGGATGACTCGGGAGATGGTGACGCTACTGAAGCAGATCCCCAAATTGACTTGACTCGTGGCGGTGCTGGTGAAGAAGACGAAGACTTATTGTTCGAAACACGCGCACGTGCCCTTAAATTTGAATCTCGGGCCTGGCAAACCCGAGGCCTTGGCCTCCTCCGTATTCTAAAGCATAAAACCGCTCCCCATTCTCGCATCCTTGTTCGAGCACAACCGAGCGGTAAGGTTGTAGTTAATGCCCCGTTAATGCACCAGATCAACTATACGTCGTCAGGGTGCTACGTTCAATTTCCGGTTACAGTCGCTGACGGTCCCGCGGAGCTATGGGCTGTTAAAGTGATTAAGGAAGACGTTGACCGTTTGCTGGCTATTATCGAGGAATGCAAGGCTTCGTGACTGGGCCCGTTAAAAGGCTATCTCCGTTTCGTCTCTCCCACGAAGCCGAGGATTCTTTTCTCTCTTATTTTATGATTTTGTTTGAGGTTGGATTGAACACCCCCAGCATGTTCCCGAGAGGGCAGTTACTGCTTACCTTTTTTTCGTCATGACCGGCGGCTATCTCTGTCATCTCTCCGGCACTGAATAAACTGGGCGCTGTTATCCGGTTCCTCGTCACGACCAGCGATTATCCTCGACATCTTTTGAGATTGAACCGACTGAGCAGTTGCCTTTAGTTCCTCATGTCCCATTTAATAACTACCCTAGCCCTCCCCTTTGGGTTGACTGGGCTGGGTGGTTGTTACTTGGCGATCGGCGGTTATCCCTGGCACCTTCTCCAGGGTTAAATGATTGTGCACTTATCATTCGGTTCCTCATATCCATTTAAAAACTACTCCAGCCCTCCCCTCTGGGTTGATTGGGCTGGGTAGTTGTTATTTGGTTTTCCGTAATGATCGACTGTTATCTCTGGCGCCCTCTCTAGGGTTGAACGGCTGTGCAGTTACCATTCGATTCCTCATCCATTTAGCAACTACTCTAGCCCTCCCCTCTGGGTTGATTGGGCTGGGTAGTTGTTATTTGGTTTCCCGTGACGATTGACCGTTATCTCTGGCGCCCTCTCTAGGGCTGAACGGCTGTGTAGTTACCATTCGATTCCTCATCCATTTAACAACTACTCTAGCCCTCCCCTCTGGGTTGATTGGGCTAGATAGTTGTTATTTGGTTCCCCGTGGCTACCGGCAGTTATCTCTGGAATCCTCTCATCTCAGGGTTGAATAGGCCGGACAGTTGTCATTCTGTACGTTTCAACGACTACTCTCGACCTCCACTTTGGGGTGACTGGGCCGGACCGTTCTTTGGTCATAATTGGCGACTATCTTTACCGGCCTTTCTGGGATCGAATTGGTTGAGCGATCATTTGGCTTCTTGTCATGACTGGCGACTTCCTTGGGATCATCTCTAAAGTTAATCGGCTGGGCAGTTGCCATTCAGTTACTCGTATACGTTTTAATGCCTTTCAAGATGATTGGGCTGGGTAGCAGTTATTTAATTCCTCGTCATTAATGACTACCTTGGGCGTGGCTTCGGAGTGATATGCCTGGAACAGTTCGTTTGATTTTTTAGGCTGGAGCTTTGGTGGTTTTCTTTTCATTTCACCTGTGCATATGATCAAAACGGAGTCTAAGCAAGTTGTTGGGTGTTTGTCCTTGTAAGACCGAAGCATAGCATTAGCGAATAACAATCTATTCATACTATTTGTAGTCCTGACTAGGGTGCCTGGGTAATGGTTAATATTTGAATAACAATACAAAAATGATGACTATAATGGGAGTATAAACTAAGAAAGTTCGAACTTCTCATGAAATAAGAATAGCATTAACGATGCCCGCCAAACGGGGCTTCGGCAGTGCCGGTTTACATGCGGAAACCCGAGGCAAAATTCTACTATCGACCGTCACACTGCAAACTAGTACTACCTAGTACTTGTAACCGATGAGTCAAATTACTATCGTTTTCTTTCTTAGGAACTTCCCTACGTAAAAAGATAAACTCCTTTGTAACGTTAAACTACATACGAAATGAAGCCTTGGCCGTTCATCACACATTGCAGAGACGAGTTCCTTGGAAAGCTCTCGCAATCAAATCGACCTCGACCGTCAAATAGGAAAAAGGTAAATGCCCCACCCAGTGCCAATGAAGAGAAGTGGGCTTAACTTAGGACATGAAGTGACAGATTTAAGGCTCATCGACAGTGGTGGTAGACATGCCCCTGGGATCTTTGACATTGACAGCCTGAACGTACGAGTACAGCTTCTCCTTCGCTCCTTCTTCGTCGTTGCGTTTGCGAGAGATGCGAACACGAATCCGGAAAGGGACGCCCTTGATGCCGGCTTCCCACACTTTCTTATTCAATTGTGGATCAAGACGGACGTCCTTAGTACCCTAACGTGAAGAAAGGTGGACAGTTAGCAAGCGATTACGCACGTTCCTGGGGCGAAATGTGGTTTCTGCCTTTAAAGAGAAAAGCGATTTCTATCATGTAGGTGAGAAGCTTCTGCTGACAGGACTTACCATAGCATTCTCGGCGAAAGCACGAATCTCCTTAACCGCCCGGGGAGCGCGCTTCTTGAAGGTGACACCGTGCACCTGCGATCACAAGAAAAAAGAGAAACATAAATCAGTCTTCCGTCCAAATGCCATTCTATTGAGAAATGAAACGTAAGAGGTTTTTTTATGAGGGAGGTTGTCCTTCTCATTTCGCGGCCATAGGGGTGGACTTCATCAAACTAATTCTCTTGTTTCTCTTCCTCTTCCACTTTTTGCCTCGTTTCCCTCTCATTTGTTCTCCATCCAGACAGGTGTCACAAGCCTAACTTGCGTCTTTAAAGACCCAGCGCATGAAGGATAAACAATCCATCTTCCTGCCCCTAGATGGAAGTTTATATTGGCCCGTATCGCCACTCAACTCAACTTGGGGAGAACGATGGTGGAAGGTGTTTTTACGGTTAGACGTACCCTTCTATGCAGGTGGATGGTGTATTCTCGTGAAACAACATCTGTGATAGCCGAACGGCCGCCCTTCTTCCCAGATTTGGTGTTGCCGGACATTGCTGGAATAATCACATTAATATCCCAATGAAAACAGTCAAGATCGGAATGAAACAGGTCGGATAATTTGTGTGTGGTGTAAGGAATTTTTCCGGGATCACATACTAAGGAAGGTGTTAGAACTGCTGGTCGCTATTATCCGCTCAACGGTCGAATTGCTAAGGTTGGATATTCTCGAAATAAATTTTTTTTAAGATCGAAGTTTTTTGGTGCGGCTCGCTTGCATTGATAGGTCTTATCACGTGATTAGTATTACTAATAAAGTTACTAGTTAGAAATTTGGCGCCAGTAATTACTATTCTACTTAGGGACAAAGTGTATTATGGATCTTATAAAAGCTCACAAGCATAAATAAAAATTAATTTCCTCAGGATAGAAGAAAGTTGGAGTAAGCTGAAGCACTCCCTGAGCTAAAAAGGAATTCACCTGAGCTAGCTATCTTCTAGTTTATGAGTCAAGAAGGCTATTCTAGACACAGACCTGGGAAAGCGAGGAGCTTATCGAGGGGCTTCACGATACAAGTCCACCTTGGATTTGTGAATCTGGTTAAAATCTTATTAAGAGAGGCCATGAAGTGAGCGACAGATCCGTATGAGCAGAAGCGTGTGACTTAACTCATAGCCCCAAGATGGGAAAAAGACACCGGGGTAGACAGAGAGGTCACATGAACGTGACTCGCTCCAACTCTCTCTCTTGTGGGAAGAATCGAACCTGCTGAGCTGAGATCCTGCTACGTGATCCTTTCTATTATTTCGCCAGTTATCTAGATATTTCATGTCCACATGGTGGGTATGATTGATTTGCTCCAATAGCACATCGGGGTTCAATGCAGTTGGTCGTACGAAAGAACAACAGCAGACCTGGCAGGGATGGAATTCCTTACACACTGCCCCCCAGACCTTCCCCAAGAAGCCGGATCGTTTCAGTTCATGGAATTACGGGCTAGGTAATGCTGCCAGCCCCGGAGGATGGCTGGTTCACATCTAACTTTCACCTCTTTCATGATCTCCTATCACCTCGTGGTAATCTACTTGCTTTTATACATGGTGATTTGCTGACCAAAGTTCCCCAGATCCCCTATTGACCGACCAAATCTGGCTAACGTCGGAACACCTAGAGGATCTCATTCGAAAATCCAAAGAGCACGCGCATGGGAATTCCCAGGGAAGACGAGTTGTCTTAGATACGGAGATGTACCCCTTGTGAGCAACTTGCGCGTTGATCCACGAAAGGACCTTTCTGGGGAATTCCTGAGCATAATCCGAGATGGATTGCACAACACGTCTCTTCTTATCCAGTAGATAAGTAATAGTAGAGGGGCAACGTCACATAATACTAAGTTCACTTATCCACACACGTTCTTGTGCATTCAATGGTCTTGTTGACTGTTAAGTACCCATATGTAAAGACTCCATTTTCAACCCATATATGTCCTTTGGAGCGTTCAACGACTTTTGATAGTTGTTTAGAACACGAATACAGAGGCGTTATTAACTTAGAACCCGAACAAATTGAGTTCAGAATCGGAAGATCTAGAATCAAACGTCCTATAGCGCTCTAGAGTCAAAGACCAGAAACCGTGACCAGACTTATTGCAGCAACAGTATCGCTATGAGAGAACCCAGAACCAGAGCCATTGTGAATTGAGCGGATTTAAATTACGAAGATTCTGGTGCGCAACTCCAAAATGGGAGTCTAACTTGGTTAGATCATGAGCCCGACGCTCAAGGGCTTATAATTACTAACCGGTTGGTTTGTTGGGGAAGAGCCTGAGGACGACAGCATCTGCTTCATGCTCGAAGAAGTTGGAAAGTTGAACGGTTTAACTATCGACTATGACCATCGCAAATTAGTTTAGCAACTCCATGAACTCGAGGACTCTGCATTCTTCAAAGATGTCTTTGCTATTGTAATGCGCACCCGCTAGGCCTTTATATGGGCTACACCACTCGACCAAAAGGTCATAGAAATGTTGAGTGTATACTCAACATTACGGCCTAGTCTATTATATAGCTTCGTGTATTACAGCTATGCGATCCTACAGGAATCAGGACGAAGAAATCAGGGAAGAAAGCCTGATGATCGATGAAATAATCCAACAACTAAACGAACGGAAAGATGCTAGTAATCAGGAGCAACGTATATTGATTGGTCCTGAGTGCGACACCATCTTTAGACAAGGACTCGAAGAATTCCAATTCATTGACGATCCCTCGCTAATTGTTAAGGAAGACGCGGAGAATGATTGCTTGCGATACAAACCAGGGAAATCGGAAAAGCAAGCCTAGCTACTATCGACGACACAAATCGAGGTTCCTGGTTGAAATTCAGGATAAGCCAAATGGCTGTGTGTGTCTGGAAGTTGGAAAGGAAGACCTTGTCCTATCAGAAGACGTTGTCGCTAGTATACCAATAATATCGACTCCCGAGACACTTGAAGAGATTCTGTTTCTCAAGAAGCCAGCTGAGCTGTCAGACGAACTGTGCAGCGAAATTTTTGACCAGAAGAATGTCCTCGTCACCACCGAAGATCCCTTGCTTGCTGGGAAGAGTTAGATGAGCTCTCTAATGGACGGGTGATGAAAATCCTTGTCGGTCTAGAATCATGATCGTAGATAATTAATGCATCCGACCACTTGTCCAACTCAACGACTGACTCCCAGCGTCTTTCCACTGGACAGAGTAGCAAATTCTCTGCTAGAATTCCGAAAGAGCTGATGATCGCCTTGAAAGATGAAGAGATGATAACTACTGGACCGGAAGTGATAGTGCGACTCCCAGGAAGGTAACTTATCACTATCACCGGACTCCGATGTCGAGGACAGGATATCAAATTATTGTCTTCATCTTTATCAAGCCTATCCCTATCTTTATCCCCTGATGTCAAAGAGACAAACGAAGATGCTCACCACCATGCTACCCTGCAGGACTTGTGGAGAACTAGCCCTTTACCCCTTAAATATTCTCTTGAAGAGGACTTCCACCAACTTGAGTGTCAAACCTTCTGTTGTAGAGAACGGCGAAGGCTAATTCCAGTTTCGAGAATCTCCATTCTTAAAAATCATGTCAGACAAGAATACTAATCATACTGATCAAGAAAGAAGGAGACTTGCCAACCAATGATCTTTGGAGAGCAAAAATAGCAAGCCCAAAAACTTGAGTCATTGCAATAGAGATGTCGTTTATAATTGCCTGTGTCTGGAGATCACTGATGAGATAACTCGACAAATACACGAGCTCGAAGATGCGATTATGCTGACGTCTCAAATTGACCATAGGCTAGGAATGTCTTCAAGATATCAACATTATACCGTCGTGAAGCTTTACGAACCTCAAGGAGAAGACCTTTATCAATTTAAGGCCTTGGCTTCGAATTATCGTCAATCTCCTCGACGATTCGTGGGACTGTCAAAGATAAATGTGGATTTCAAACCCCCCAGATCAGATAATGAAAACTTCTACAGTACTAGAATTCTGAAAGGACCAATGGCTACTTCGAAGAACCAGACGGTTCAGATTGAAGACATGGAAGCCCTTGAATCGAATCGACCACTGGTGCGACTCCCAAGTTACCAATGGCATAACTATAAGAGAGGAATTTTGCGAGGAAAAGAATTTCTTCCCAATTCTGCCTTTGTCTTTATCCCCAATTATGATATTGATGGGTTGAAATGTTCAAGTGACTTTCTTTTTACCGTTGGTCCTATTCAAGATATAGCTCTTGCCGAATCAGCATGGTGTAAAATGTTTGATGGTCACTGTAAAGATCGAAGCAGTTGTGACGCCTCGAAAATGCCCTTAGACGCGGCGAAGAAGATAGGTTGAAAAGGGATTTGGCACTTAAAAACCTATAGTTGTAAAGCTCAATTGCTTATTATATGTTGAACCGATGAATCCTATGAATATCTTGAACTCTGGAAGAGCCGAGCTTGATCCTCAAACTGAGATCAAGAGCATGAATCAATCTTCGACTCTGCTATTGACCGCCCAGTAATCGAAGCTAAAAATCACTCAGTTATTGCTACAGCATTTCTCGAGGCTCTGAAAGGAGATCCTGACCCTGATCACCCTCCTATCGGTTCAGGATCGGGCAAGATCAATAGAGGATATTTAATGTCTGCCCAAGCGGGGTTTCCTTGACAATTTTAGAGCTTAAAGATGAGGTCAAAGAACTTGATATATCCAAGAGGCCAGGTTGCCGGAGGTTGTCATTTGGATATCGGCAGAGGATGGCCACTTGCGGCGCTCAAATACGATGCATTTATGCGCATAGTACAAGAAGCTATGGCGCTGCGAGCAGAGTTGAAATTTGATGCAAAGAAGTTGAAATCATTTGACTTTGAGTGTAACAAGAAGATTCAATTTGTCTCGATTCTCTCGAGCGAACTTTGAGATTCTCAATGTCGAATTAAAGCTAATGACATCTCCCAGTTTGTCATCTCAACGGCATGTTCTTACGCTAGAACGAGGAAGGTTATTTTTTTTGACGATATTTCAGCTGATACTAGGTGGCGGCAATTCTACATTGGTTACTGCAATGGTTGTTACATTCCATCTGCTAATTACCGTGACTGGATATGGACAGATCCCCCATTGGAAGTTCAGAATACCGTGCACTACAAAGATGATGAATCGGAATATCAGAACCGCCACGCCTTCGATAGCGGAAAAGACGAATCGAAGGATAAGCCAAGCCAAATGACAACTTTGGCCATGAGACAGTCCTAAAAACTAAACTTCAAGTTTCCAAATTCTCCATCATCTATCAAGTAACCGAAGCTGATCAAATAAAGAGTGGTTTTCTGAGGCACGATGACACGCTGCGCTTCACACAATAAATCATTGATGCCTCCTGTCAGAGCGGGACCGGTGTCCACAACAGGGCCTGTGGCGACTAAAGGCTGATACTGCCGACACGGGTGAGGCTTTTGGCTGGCAATCCGCATGCAGAATGGATCTAGCTCTTGGTGCTTTCGAATCAACTCAACAAGGTCATCAGTGAAAATGCTCTCACCTGGGCCAGCACCCTCGGAAGGCACGCCGTCCAATCTCTCCTTCGCGACGTCAGCATCGAGGCCTTTTGTAGCCCAGCGGGCTGGTTCCCGGGCGATTGCCTGCAAGCGCAACCATTGCAAATCATTTGCGGCGATATCATCGTCCGCTATCACTTCTTGAGTCCACACCAGACTATTTTTTCCATTGATCTGATCCAGATCATGTTCTTCATCGGCACCACTGCTTGCAGCCAGCTGGTGTTGAGGCCCCACCGCACCAATAACTTAGGCTACCCAGTGCAGTACCAGGTAGTTCATATATAGCTCTCTGAATCATTAAATCTCCGCGTGCCCGCAGTGTCCTCACAACTACCATATATATGTGTATCGGCAATTCGTTCTCATAATAAAGGTAACAACTTGGTAACAGGTGTATCATCAATCTCTTTTGCATCACTCAAGTAATCTGGTCGGCGAGAAGGGCCATCTGCGGGGTTCAATGGGCCTTTGTGATAAAAAATGTGAAAGTCATAAGGCAAAAGTTTGATAAGCCAGCGAGTCTAGCGTCCATTCAGTCTCCTTTGTGACATAAAGTCTTTCAGGTTCTGATGGTTGGTGTAGACGGCAATATCGGTAGCTCCGTCTAAGTAATGGCGCCAATGTTCAAAACTTACGACTACTGCCATCATCTTTTTGCCGGAAATAGGGTAGTGCCATTCAGTATCATTGAACTTGCGAGAGAAGAAAGCAATAGGATGCTAGCCATCTTCAAACCTTTGGGAAAGTACTCCGGCCAATGCTGCACGCGAGGCGTCGGTTTCAAGCCGTATCGGTCGGTTAGGATCATAGTGTCGAAGGACTGGGGCTGTGGTGAATTTTTTGATTCAAAGCCTTTTGCTGAGCTTCTTGCTAATCGTCGCCTATAAGTCCTGGTTTTCGTCCATTTTTCATACCTCAGAGAAAATCCCGAGTTGGTTTTGCAATGTGAGAAGGAATAAATGAATTGTCGGTAAAAGTTGCAAAATCCGATGAAAACCTGAATGTCGCGATACAGGGTGGTTTTTCCATTATTGATATAGCTTTGAAACGTTGCAGGGGAATTAGTAAGTCCCATCAATAATACTAGGAACTCATAATGCCTATATCTGGTTCAAAATGCCTTCCATTCGTCACCTTGGATGCGAATGCGGTAGTATGCATCTTTCAAATCAATCTTGCTGAAAATCTTTGCTCCGTTCAGCCGGTCAAGCGATTCACTGATCAGAGGAATGGGATACCCATTTTTGATAGTAATGTCATTAAACCTCGATAATCGACAACGAGACGAAGTCAACCGTCCTTGGTGAAAATAGAATCGGTGCGCCAGCAGGACTAATCGATTCCCTAATGCGGCCTTTAGAGAGAGCTTCAGTGATGAACTCTTCAGTTGCTATATTCGCGTTAAGCACCGCTGCCAAGTATTCAGCGGTGGTGACTCTGAAGGTAGGTCTAGTAAAGATAGACACGCACAAATCTCATACAGTTGGACAGGTGACTCCTGAAGTAGTCGTCTGAAACGCTTGGTTGAGTATTCAGTCACGGATTTTTTGCATTCAAATTCCCAGTCCAGTATGCTATTGATTAGGATGATTCGGAAGTCCTTAAGCGCGAGCAAAATAGGTGCGTCCTTAGAATCACCCATAGCAACAAATGGTCGTGCAAAAGAAAACTGACGTTCCCATCGGTCGGTAGTAGTGCAGTGCAAATGATAAACTCCATAGGTAAGGTAGAACAACCAGCAGCTTCGATTGAGGGGATTCTTATAAAGAACTCGCCTTCGGACACGAGGAAGAGCCCGCGCATACACGACTTCAGGTCGAACGGCTTCAACTTGAAACTAACCGCACCGACCTAGGAATAAACGCGCGTGAAGCTACCACCGACACTGTGGCGACCGACCGCAGTCTTGGAGCCACGTGGCGCTTTCGTGGCTCTCACCCGACAATGCCTCTCACAGGCCTAGACCCTGATGAGTACAGACCATGGAGGTACCAGGTGGATGAAAAGCTTGACACTGACTCTCCGCTCTATCCCACCACTCGTCAAGAGATCAGCTACGCCCTTTCACAGATGCAGGAACCTATTCTCTCGGCAATGCAGGGATGGGTAGCGGATGAAGGAAAGGTCTCATACGAGGCCTTTATGATGGAAGTGGAACACTATATGGGGATACACCTTCAAGAACGTGGTGCAAAGAAGGAACTCCTCACCATTAAACAACGGCAAGATGAAGGAGTTACTCAATAATATTATCACCGTATCCGCACCCTTTGGCAGAAGGCTAAAACGCCAGAAAATGAACGCGTCGACAAGTTTTTGACCACAATTCATCCTTGGCTATCGAGCTCGCTCCTCAGCAAGAACTATACCAGCGTACGAGATGCTCCGGATGACGCTAGAACCGTTCAGGATCGAAAGAAGATATCCAGGCCAACCATCAGCGTAAAAAGGTAAAGGCAGGTTCAGAGGATACCCCTCAAAGCTCCTCTATAAATCACACACCTGCAAGGTCGCGACAGAACCCCAAGCCTAGCGGTACTGCCGATAACAACACCCCGAGAGAATGGATGACAACGAGAGAGTATTAATGACACGCTTAGGAAGATGCTGGAGCTGTCGTGGATCAGGACATCGCAGCGCTGTCAGGGACCTGACATATAGTACGCTGACTGGATGACCTACCAAGTCATCCATTGGGCCTTTTGGCGTTGTGGTGTAGTGGTAAAGTCAGCACCCGCTGCCTCACAAGCGCTGAAGATCCGGGCTCGGAAACTTAATACTCTAGATATTGGGATGGCAACGGACTCGGACGAAGAGTCGGGAAAAGAATAGTCCCTGATCAAAGCCGCGGTCAGGGACACACCCTTAAGGGAATTGTCAACAATAATTCCAAACGTCTCACTTTATTTTCGATGTCCTTGGATCTTGAAGAGAGGCTAAAACGAGGAAAACACATAAGCTCTACAACTCGTGTAAATAGTCGTCGAACACTAGCTTTATTAGATAACGGTAGCGAAGGAGATATTCTTGACTATTCTTATGCGCATACCCTTGGAACCCCGATCTTGAAGCTTAATACGCCAATCCCACTGCACCTAGGCAATGGCGAACTCTACCAAACGATTACTGAGGCTACCCTAGTAGATCTTGATATCGATGACCATCATGAACAGCTGCTCTGCTACCTCGCTGACATCCCTCGCTATCAAATTATTCTGGGAGATAACTGGCTGCAGGAACACAATCCTCAGGCTGATTGGAAAGGTCGAAGTATTTATTACCTTCAACTCGAGATAATGGGCTTTGAAAAGGGATGTCTAACTAAAGGACGTCCCTGTACCAAATATATCACTAGAAACCGAATGATCTGAGTCCCTGAGGCCGGCCTAGTTAATATAGAGTTGGTCAGCGCCTACGCCTTCTATAAACTTGCTCAGAAACCGATTCATGACGGCTTTGTCATGCTACCTCGTGATCACGAGAAATACTTTGCGGCCAATACTACTAATGCCATCACTACCGACGATTTTGACCGCTTCATGAAAGGGAAGAAACAGTACACTCTAACTGAACTCAAGGAAAGGGTGCCGGTCAAGTATTATAGTGAGATAGAGGTATTTATGAAGCAAGAAGCCGATATTCCCAGACCTCACGCCCCTGATGATCATGAGATCCGCCTAACTGAGGGAGCGACGCCACCATTTGCCCATGATTATAAACCGATGAGTGCACAAGAACTGGAGGCCATCAAGAAATATCTGGATGAGTATCTAGCTAAAGGGTTTATTAGGCCAAGTTCCTCGCCGGCCGCATCGCCTGTCCTTTTGGCAAGAAAGCCGAGTGGAGATATTCGAGTTTGCGTAGATTATCGTACCCTAAATGAGATCACTATTAAAAACAGATACCCAATTCCCCGGGTTAGCGAGACCCTGGACCGACTATCAAAGGCGAAGACATTCTCTAAGTTTGATATTATCCACACCTTTCACCGAATCCGGATTAAGGAAGGCCAGGAATGGCTGACAGCATTTAATACCCGTTATGGACAGTTCGAATACCTGGTAATGCCCTTTGGCCTATGCAACGCGCCGGCTACCTGGTATATAGCGAAAAGGAAGAAAGTCACACTGAGCATGTCTTAAAGGTTTTACGTCGTTTACGAGAAAGGAAGCTGTATCTAGATATTGATAAATGTGAATTTGATACCAAGGAGATCAAGTACTTAGGCCTTATTGTGTCAACAGACGGAATTCGTATGGACCCAGAAAAGCTGTAGCTATTCGAGAATGGCAAACCCCTATGTCAGTCGTTGACGTACAGCAGTTTGTCGGATTCTGCGCGTTTTATCGGCGTTTTATCAAGGACTTCTCTTGCTATACCCGGGCTTTGAATGAACTCACCAAAGGCGAGTCCTACCTCTCACGTACTGGGAAAAGAAAGCTACGTTACTAGCCTTTCATTTGGACTGAGGCCTGTCAAAAGGCATTTGATGGATCGAAAGATGCTTTCGAGACTGCCCCTATACTCGCTCACTTTGACCCCGATAAAGAAACATGGATTGAGACAGATGCCTCTGATCTTGTCACTGCAGGAGTCCTCTCGCAGATACACGGTGGAGTACTCCGGCCAGTCGCCTTTTTTTCCAAGAAGATGACTCCCACCGAGTGCAATTATATGATTTATGATAAGGAGCTTCTGGCAATTATACGCGCCTTTGAGAACTGGCGCCCCGAGGCGGCGAACGTGGACCCCTCGCGGCCAATTACAGTGTACACAGATCATAGAAACCTTGCATACTTTATGACCACCCAGCAGCTGACCCGTCGTCAGGCTCGTTGGGCAGAGTTTCTCAGCGAGTTTAACTTTAAGATTATATATCGCCTAGGGAAGCAAGGCCAGAAGCCTGATTATCTTATACGTTATTTGGTGCCAAAATGAGCTAGATGACAATGGAGAGATTGAGACTGTCGTTAACGAAGATAACCCCGAGTTCTTAGTCGATGTAAACCTCGAACCGGCATCAGAGACTCCTGAACAGCCCGAGCGAACACTAGAAGAGCTGATCGCAGAGGCTTACGACCAGGACGAAGCTGTCCAAGACATAATAGCAGCAAAGGAGCGGGGCGAGCGCCGAATTCCTCGCCATATCCTGAATAAACTGGCCTGGCATGAAACAGGATTGCCTTCAATACGCTAATAACTGCAGTGTATGTCGCAGAGCGAAGGCTCGCAACGTTCAGAAACAAGGACTATTACGACCTCTACTCATTCCGCAACAGAAATGGGTAGACATTTCTATGGATCTTATTGAAGACTTGCCGCCTTGCCGATGTCATGGACGAACGTATCAGAATCTATTGGTAGTGGTCGATCGCCTCACAAAAGGACGGATACTGGAGCCATTACGAACTAAAGGAATGGAGGAGCTCGTCGAAGTTATGCATCGCCGAGTCTTTTGCACTAAAGGCTTTCCACTAACCATAGTGTCAGACCGGGGCACTGCCTTCGTAAGCACGTTCTGGCGTCGCTACTGCGAATGATACAGGGTCAAGAATAAGTTATCCTCCGCATACCATCCTGAGACTGATGGGCAGACTGAGATCGCTAATAAAATGATCAAAGATTATCTACGAAGCTTTATCAATTACGCATAGGATGATTGGGTGGATTGGATATCGGATTGGAGACTTAGTCTATGTAGATGCTAGGCACTTCGCTGCCGAACGTCCGAGTGTCTGGTGGTTTGTTCTTCCAGATTGGTTCTAGTTCACGGATAAACCTACTCCGACCCCTAAATCCTGTATATAAGTCTTGCTGGATCCTGACCCTTATGGAAGGACCAGCGATCAATTCTGTCATCTGCGTGTGTCTATCTTATCACCTTTGTTCTATAAATGCATCCTTTATGGTGATCCTCCACCCTAGTCACGCTGTCCAGCACCCTGTTCGTTACAGCCATGGCCTATTATACGGATTATTGATAATAAGGCGTATGAACTGCGACCGCCAGATCATATGTTAGAGGCAGGAGTTACTCCCGTATTCCATCCCTAGAAGCTCCACTTAGCCCCAAATAATCCATATCCTGGGCAGATTCAAGAGCCTCAGTCTGCAATCATGATCACTGAGAGCTACGGAGATGAGGAACCTCATGAGGAAGGGCTTGGAGAGGAAATAGTTGACTGCAGGGAGACACGACGGTACGGCGTCCAGTATAAAGCTCGATTCGAAGGGAATTGGGATAACTGAAATGCCAATCCGCCATGGCAACCACTTTAAACACGCTACAGATAAAGTTGTCGCCTTTCACTTAAGTCCTCCTGAGAAACCTCAGGTGCTGTATTACTTCGCTGCAAGGGACTTCGCCTCAAGGAAGGGAGGGGTAATGTCAGGGACCTCACCCCAACATGTTAGCGGGGTCACATGATCCACCACCGTGTATGCATGCGCCACCTGTGTACATGTACTTCTCTTTCTCTTTGTATTACATAGAACGATATTTCCGTTCACGCTCCCTGACAATGGCCACTGAATGAGTCACGTGACTTATCCTCGCCTCTTAATAGAAAATTTTTTATTACTAACTGGGCAATATTAGCCCCGCATTCAGAAGTGCTTAGACGGCTCGAGAAACAAAGCGGTAAGTACAGGCGGGCGCCGGGTAGGCGGTGTATCAAGGGGATACGCTGTTGTCCGAAGGGCCGTAAGAACTGCGGTCAGTGGATAGAGGTTGGGATGCGGAAGCGGAGGCGGCCCTAGAGACCGTCAAAACAGGTATGGGTCGGGACATACTTCTGTGCTAGGGAATAAATGCTGACAAAGGAGAGGACGAGTCTAGCACGAGATTGCGGGGGAGAGTGGATGACACTGACCAGGGCAAGAAGGGCCTAGTTCAAAGTTTGCGTCATGATGGAGGCAACAGGCAAGGCCCAGATAGAAGCACCAAAGCCTTGGAAGAATAGCGCTTACATAGGTCCTTGCTGCCAGGTCCGCACATGGCAATTTAGCTGATTACCATGAGCGGTTTGGCCATGATGGGGCTGTGTTGTGGCCCTGTCACAGCTAGACATGCACTAAGAAAGGGCTTTCCAACTGAGCGAGAGCTTTGTTATGAAGCTCCTCACTACGCATAGGGGAATGACTTACCTGGCCAAGTCCCTACACAAGGGGCACAAATAACGACGGGTCTCAAATAAAAAATTTTTTTTCTCTTCCTTTTCGGGTTTCGCTTCTTTTGGGCACAGGCTACAGAGCACCCAGGTGATCTCTGGGGGTATTTACCTCCGGCGCCAAATAGTGTCCTACGTAAGTATACGTCACTAGTAATATCATCCTATGCAGCCTTTCGGCCGCTTAAAGACGTAAAATAATGCAGCAACAACAACAATCATATCCTACTATGATAGTATGTACCTAGGTAGTAGCATGCAGATTGACAATGAGACAACTTAATCCATGGTCACACCGTCGAGTCAAGACTTATTTATTCTACCTACATACGTTTCAAAACATACCGAACAGAAAGAGATCATGGTGCAACAACGAGCCGATCGAGTTGTTTTCTGGTTTCAATTATAACACGCATCATCAAATCTTCTTCTATAGCACCCATCTGCCACGTGAATGTAAGCACCATACAGTTATCGCCACCCGTCACTACGGAGACGCTGAATGCACTATCGTTAACGCTCGCGTCCTGGCTGAAAATCATCCGTTCAATAGTGGGTATGTTCGGGCCCTGAATATCGTCGTCCTTATATACGCCGAGGTTGGATAACTCGAAAGTCACCCGACGCGGCTTACCTATGCTCGACATAAAGAGCTCTCGATGGTAATTCTTGACGAATTTCAACATGCCGATGACCGAATTCTTTGTCTTTTTCTTGAGGGCCTTCAAAATTGTTTCCCTGGAACGCTTAGCCTCGCTCCATGGGAATACTTCGCCTTCAAAGTCACATCGCTTGTAACGCTCTCCGAAGTCCTGTACCCAGACGCCCATCGAATCATCGGTGATAGTATTTGGCATCCATTTTCGGTTAGATAACGCCCCGCAACAAAGCATCTTAGTGAATCTCCTAGGGACATAAGTGAAGAGAACCTGAGCAATCAGCGTTTGGAGGAACGCTGTAATGGTTGTTCCATTTGCTCGGCACGCATCTCTCAATGCTGCTGTAGCAGATTTTGATATCACTATGTGATGAATTCGATTTTTCTGAGGCATCATTACTCTGGATCCTCTCCACACACCGCGATCGTGACCTAGGTAACCCTTAGCCGCTAGATATGTGGTCAGGGCGTATGAGCATGTTACTGGGAACGAAATCAAATTTTCCATGGGTGGTAGCAGCGGTGCATGCGGTGGGTTAATGATGCTTTTGACCTTCTTAGAGGAAGTTTTCGATGCTTCGTACAAGGCTCGTTTAAACGTCCGATGAAATGCTGTTCCGGACACTCCGTCAGCGATTGCATGGTGGTAGGCGAAGACTACCGTGATGTGCCGTTCATTGAGATTATCGGTCAAGATACAAAGTCTCCAAAGTTGAGCGTTAGCTTTAAATGGTATGTTGTGTTGAACCTGGAGTAACTCTTCTAGTTCGATGTCCCGTGCTAACTGCCCAGGGCTGTTAGAGGCCGAAGACGACAGTGTCCGTTCCTGGAACGACACACAATCGTCCAAGTTGATCTCCAGAGGGCGTGCAAAGTAGGGATCTTGGGTGTCTTCGCCAACGACGGTAACCGAAAGTACAGGATGCTGGGCGATTAAAGTTTCACATGATTTATAGATATAATCTCTTATGGGAAGATAGAAGGTCTGTGGAAGAGCGTATGTTGCAGTCACTGCGACACTGAAAGCAAATCCCACATTATTTCTCGTAATGTAGTACTTTTCCACACGACCTACTCTCAGTTGGTTACCGTTATTGCCACTAAAATCATATCTTCAAAAACAAGACGTTCAATTAGCACAGTGCAACTTACCAGGCCGTCGCAGCTCCCGGGGATTCTCTGACTCTTTCCAAGACATTAGTTGACAGCTGATGGCTATTTAGCCTCCGGAATACACACGAATCTGGGGGGCAAAAGGCATCAATCGTCTAGCAAGCGTTGTTAATTTCTCGAGGTTGACGCTTATTTTATAGCTTCAAAGATGCCAACAATGATACAACCTGAAACTTAATTTACTACTGACTAGACATATTATATAATACTGTATAGGATGATACGCGAGATTTTACCTTAGTTTCTTAGACATGCTGGCTTCATCTACACGTGACCACGTAATTATACTGACTAAAGGAAGTGCGGGCTCTAAACTGTTAGAAAAGCAGCCCATTTCCATTTCTTTGTTACAAACTTATGTGTCTATTGTGAGGAGTTTCATCCTCTGGCGATGAAAATACGGGTTTGGAGATTTAAGGTTACCGAACTTAGACAAAGAAGAGAAAGCAAAGGAAAGGACGAAGAAAAAGTATTGGTAGATCCCATGACTTGTTATTCTGAACGGACGGAGGAGTCACATATTTATTCCCTCTTATGCCTCCATTAGGTCTTTTTATGTCGCAATGTTTGAATAAAGTATCATAATAAAATGATCGTTCCGATAAATAAACTAGTCGGCTCCTCCTTGTCATGATCCAGTAGCTATGAAGAACAGCGGGTCCGTCATCGGCCCCTCTTAGTAAAGAAGAATACTTCCGCCGCTAAAAAAAAAATCTAACCTGTTTGGGCCAATTTTTAATTGGTTGCTCGGGCCCCACATCTAACCTAACCATAGATGCTCTTGATACTATCATACATACGAGGACCGTATTACTAGTAATTTATGGTCGTATGACTGCGCTATACTATACCGAGTTAATAAGGGGGAATGCTGTCCACCCCTTTCCTATAATTTATTATATGCAGGGGATTGCCACAAACAGCCTGTTACTTAATGAATATTACACTAGTTTAGCTGTTTTGAAAGACTATATGTGCTTAGTATTCTAAAGGGCTGAATAAGCTTAAATTAGTAATCAGCTATTGTATTACCATAACTATATTAGCTACATATGGTGGAACTCTATATCTAGCCCCGGAGTGGGTGAACATAGGGGGGAACTGGGCTTCTCCCATAGCTGGCCTATGGACACAGTGGTCACCAAGGATACATGAAGTCAGAGGGAGCACAGGCGGTGACCTTAGTGCACCGGCATATGAGGAGACCTAGGTTTTCTCGCGCGAGACGTGGGTTTTGTCCTAGCTAGAGAGTGCGCTGCCTGCATGGGCCCAAAAGGGATCCGAATCGGGCGTAAAATAGATTTAATAATATATCTAGCCCCAGAGAAAGTCACTATTTTCAATTTTTAATTTCTCCACCCCACGAAGTGATATCAAATATCGAACTGCTTCAAATTGATCTAAATTGATCAACTAACAGGGTAAAACGCTCGGAATCCGAGAATTCATCATGCAAGGTAGAGAAATTCACACATGAAAGAAGGGACTTTTCAGAAATTAAGACAGGCTTATACTTTTCCTAAACGGGAAATAGGCCCACTTGAATCATCCAATTATAGCGAATTATACCCGATTACTTTAGGCGAACCTATTTGAGACAAATGGGCTAGATATAGAGTTCTGACACTATAGCTTTTAGCATCATTATGGGGTCCATTTCTCCCTTTACATCTTTAATGGTTATTAAAGATTTTCCGTGGCTGGCTTCAAGCTCAACATTTCTCCTACGATGCTCTCCATCAATTGTAGGAGTTGTGGAACCTAAAACAGACTCGCTCGATGACAGGCGTTACGGGCGGGTGTAATGATCCTTTCTACCATATTTTATCTAGTCTAAACTCTAGCCATAGACACTAAAGCCTATAGCAACTCTAGCCCGCATCTTATTGCTCTAATATTAGACGCATACTGTCTTTGCGAGATTTGACAGAGTAGAAAATTTCCAGTCAATTTAGATCCCTCATCGAAGACCAAAAAATAGGGATTAGAACTCTAAATTCAGTTACTATCCCATCCAACTATTGGTCAGTTTAGAAGAAATCTCTCCAATACCGGACGTTCTATCAAGGCAGCTTAAGGAATTAAATATTCTGTACCAATGACGTAGAAGGATACGGAACGTGCCAGGACCCGAGCGGGCCGGTCCGAATACACTACAAAATGTCATTTTTTACAGCCTTACATCTCAACGCCTGTAGGATAATCTGGTTTCTTATTTTATTATATATCAATAAAAGCACCTATAGAGCCTGTGTGAAATTAAAAAGTTTCCTAGACCCGGACTCTTGGCCAGCTGGTTCCTCGGCCAAAGCCCAACTCTGTGTCCCACCCGCTCGGCTCTTGTTTACATTACTTTTAATTCCACAAATTTTTTTATAGGCACTTCCATTGGTATATAGCCTCAAAATCAGTGTTGAGATATAAGGCTGCAAAAAATGGCATTTCGTAAGGGTATTCCGACCGGCCCGCTCGGTGTCAGGGTCCATTCCCCTTTCACGTTATCCATAAAATATTCTAGAGCTAGCGCAACTTTGCTTATATAGGAAGCATAGTCCTTGTGTATTCGCCTATGAACGCTGATATAGGTAAAATACTATGCTAGCATGTGGCGGGTAATACGTACTCATTAATCTGGTGGCATATTTCGATTATAATTGGTCGATTTGAATATCGACTTTTTCTTGTATTTTTGAGGCTTCCAAAGACGAACTGTGGATCGAAAAATCTATACAGGCAATATCTAATCGAGCCTTAGCTCTCGTGGAACTTTTCACGAAAAAGTTAGTTAGATTCCCCAAGAATATACCTAAGCCCCTAATACCTAACACTAAACAACGTTCTTGATATTAAGTCTGGACTCTTTGGTATTGTTAGGAACGGCCAATCTCATGTTATCGTCACTAGTAGTCCTGGTAAAGGCCGTATACAACCGCCCGTGGCTAAAAACCTCCTGTATGGAGTTAATTAATATCGACCTTTCGAAAGGTCTACCCTTGGGACTTATTGATCGCTATGGCATATATAGGAAACCGCGTCCGACCGAAGGCATAGAGTCAGCGTGTGTCACTCCCCAAAGATTGGAGAGGAATCTGAGGTAGTAAGTATACCTTTCCTCTATGCTTTCCTCTATGCTTTCCTCCAGGGACGGTACACCAAGGAAAATGCTTCCCCATGTAGCCAACTTGGAGACAGGTTCCGTTGCAGAGGCTAGTGGCTGGATCTAGATTACGGAAGCGCATGGCTGGACAACTCATTTTCAAAAGTAAGAAGTGGGGAAGAAGAGAAATATTCTCAGATACACTATAGTTATATGCCACAATACCATCATGGAAGTGCTCACATCGTCTCGTCCCGACGCATCTCCCTATTTTGGGAACCTCGATCTCAGACACCAAACGATTCGTTAGTGTAAGGCCGTTAAGGTCACACTTAGGGCTGGTATCTCTTGCCGGCATCATAGCATGGACGATGTCCTTCTTTACCTCTCTCAACCTTCCAGGTGCAAGCACCACAGAGAGGACAGTCATCTTCATCCATTAGAATAGTGAATCGTGGAGCGGACGTTTGGCTGTCTGGCAGTAAGGCGATCAGGTCGTCTTCGGGGTGCTTCAGTTGGAGCTCAACCTCGGATCTCCGTGAGCTTTAGTTGACAGCCGCATTCATCGGCTAAGAAAAGAGAATGTATATCAGCACCGTTCGAAGTTTCAAAAGAGAAGACTGAGAGAAGATATGGACAAATTATGTGCAATCAAACTTCAGCTATTTGGCGGAAAAGAGCATCGTAATCATCGCCGTACTTATCGATGTCGTCCTCGACATACGGTTGCAATCTTAATCTACCATAACGGATATGGGAATACGTACCTGATAGCACGTATAAACTATACATTATAAAGTTGCTCTCTTTACCTAAACACATATGTATTTGATCCAATCTCTTGTTACTTATAGTAAGTACTTTCATCATCAACTAACTACCTTGCCGCGTATTTAAATTCTGGTCACGTTCACACCCAGAACTGGGTTCAATATTTCCCACCGCAGTCATGTCCTGAAACTTTACAGAGCGATAGAGGTTTGCTGGTAATAGTGGATCACCGACCAATATGTACTTGATACTACTAGTATTATATCACATGACTGAACTATACTATAAATATGGTAACAAGGGTACCAGGTGGTTGTGCCATTCCTTTATGAAGCCGCTAAGATCATTATGCAAAGTACATTAAAAGGCGATAGTAGACGATGTTTGGATGAATCTTTCTTTCCCTGCTTCATAACTGTGATGTGAAGAGGCTGGCGAGCCTTCTCACTGATGCCACCCAAACAAAGAAATCGAAGATGATAGATTGGCTTTTTAACGCAGGTACTTTATTGTAGCTTTGCCATTCCTGCAAGATATTCCAACCTATAAATGAAGGGAGAGCGATATTTGAGAAAAAAGGCAATTGTGCTGCGGATTTTGGTACTGATGCAGGCGATCTTTACCATCTCGAGCGAGGTGCGTCTCACTCGTTTCATGTAGTAATCATTTATAATCTACTATGATTGGTTGATTTAAGTGAGTCTGTTCCCCATTGAAGAAAAGTAGACTACCTATTTGGGGAAAGTACAAGCTTGTCTTAATTTCTGAAAAGTCGGTTTTTAGATTCTCTAAACCGACCACTTTAATTGATTAATTTGCTTCAATTCAACGTATCTGTTCTGACTTCGAAAGTGGTGGGTTTTCTACAGAAATTCTAGTACATATCTTCCCGCATTGGGACCCACTATCACGAAGACCTATATGATGCAGTAGTTACATATCATAATTACAATAATTTAAGAGACTTCTGAATCAAAGTTTAAAAGACCCTAAAATGGGATGGGCTTCACCTGAGCTATCATTTTCTGCACTATGGTGCCGAAACATCAACCTGTAGAAAACTTTACCTTCGATGGCCAGAACCCTGGCGGAACTCCGCTCCTTGCCGAGAAAAAGGTACCATTTTCAAAATTCATTGCCCAACCACACCACACGGGATCGTAGAATAATAAACACTAGGTTTTATAGAGCATTGATTATCATTAAACATAATGTTCTCGAATAGGTGAAATAACGTGGGTCACCGGTCAGCGAGCCTCCCCGCTCAGCGAGCCAAGGAGACCCAGATTTTCCAACAACCATAACTTCACTAAAAATAATCAAAATTAAATAATATTTATATCAATAGAAAGCGCTTGG